>JAWPHD010013680.1:0-66512 GCA_037043455.1 Cyrtodaria siliqua | reverse complement strand
TATTTGTTAGATTCTATCTTAAATAATTTTTCACTGGGTCCAGTTCTTACTACCCAGTCAGTCATGGGGTTGTGCTGCTCTACCAGTTAGCTGACTTGGCCTTGCCCAAGTCTGTAACTTTAGGCATACAAATCAGTTGCAGTTTTATTTATTATTTTACTTATCTTGGTTTGTAAGCACTTCATACCACTATGTTCCAAAGGTGTTTGGTTTATACATATTGTATTGTTCATAGTATTCTATGCTTCACACAGTTATCTTGTGTTCATAGTTACATTTACAGCTCAGTTATGAAGCTGTTATTTTAAGTATTGAATCAAGGGGTCGATACTTATTTAAATGATCTATGTAATACTAGAAATTTTCTGTTCCATGGATTAGCTTGAAATTGCCGATTATGCCTTTAGATGGTGGTGGACTTATTGTCCTTGACCGAATTGAAGGACTTATGAGGATGCCATATTCACCTTGTAACGTTCATCTGCCCATCTAAGAAGTTTTAGAGGCTCCTCCTACTGTCTATATCGCCAGTCAGGATCCTAGATTACGCTATGGTGAGTGTAAGTTGCTTGGGTTCATGCTCTCGTCTGCTTTAATTTCTTGTAATTAGAGCAGGTTTGAGCGTGCTTTGTTACTTGTTGTTCAGAGTTGTTCAAATCCCCTTTACATATTCGGGCACTCATAACAGGTTACATTGTACCACCCCAGCTCATTGTGTTAAAGTCGCAATTGTAATGTTGTCGTAAGCTATCTATAGACCAATATGAAAAATTTTGTTAATTTTAATATTTGTCTATTATACTTACGACAACATTAACTACCCACCCCTCCTTAAATTTAGGACTTATTTGCGGAAAGAGGACGTAACTCTGTGTGACTCTTGCTTGTACGGGTGTATTTGGCGGCGCCCTTGGTGCCGGGAGTCCCGGGAAGGGTATTTGGGGAAGTTTTTCCGTTCGTGGATTAAGGCAAGTTGAGTATCTTGCAATTGTAATGTTGTCGTAAGTATAATAGACAAATATTAAAATTAACAAAATTTTTCATACCTTTATCATGCTACGATTCTCTACGCTACAAGGATTTGACAACACTGCATTGGCATTCACATCAGATTGACCTTTACGATTAGAGGATTGACCTTTATGATTAGCCATTCAGATTTCAGCCTACTAAATCACTCGGTATTGAAAGTTAACAATCGCAATAATCTCGGTACATTATATATTTGTGGATAAAAACAGAATGTTCCGAATGTTCAAAAAAAATGGCCGCGCCCATTATTTTCTTCTTATTCTTGATGTAAAACATGCCATTTAGTGAATTTCTTCAAACTTATCATGCAATCCACAGCAATAGCACAACAATGATTTTATTTTTTTCCCGGATATGTGTTTTATTTTTATGTGGATTTTCGTTTGTTCAGTCCACTCGAACATCCTCTGAAGTGCATATGAAAGGCATGATTTCACTGGTTGAATTTAGTTGATCTTCTCGTGAATATAAGGGGCATCCGTGGCCGAGTGGTTAACGTCTCTTGACTTGAAATCACTTGCTTCTCATCGCTGTAGGTTCGATCCCTCAGGGGCCTAGGAATATTTATGTGAGGAAGCTATCCAGCTGGCTTGTGGAACGTCGGTGGTTCTACCCGGGTGGGCAGGAAAATTGCCCGGAGGGGCACTTGGGGTCTTCCTCCACCAGTGGAAGCTGGAAAGTCGCCATATGACCTTAGCTGTTGGTGCGACAATAAAATCCAATTCAATTCAATTCAATTCTCGTGAATATTGATTAGATGAAAGGTCGATCTAAAGTGACCTCCAATGCAGTGTTGTCAGATCCTAGAAGAGGAGAGTTTAAAAGCATAATTAGTATTTGATTTTAATGAGACTGATCTCCTCCACAACTATGGTGACTTTTGACTTTCAAATCCTTGACCTTTAAGTTAGGGACCAGGGTTCAAACATGACACATTCTCTAATGGTGGGCAATATTTGTTCAAAGTATTATCCATGGTGACCTTTGACACATAGCCAGAGGGTCAAGTCAAGACAGGATTCCCTATCATTGTAGCGGGGTGGGTGGGTGGGGTGTGGGGGAAGCATTGTTCTTGTTCTGAATAAGTATAATAAATCAACAAATCTACCAAATTAAGTCAATCACTTCCCAAAACGGCACAATCTGGACTAGTCAATTAAAGTTCAATTAAGCACCATCATGATACCATGATCAATCTTGTTTTATGGTGACCAATTTTGCCAAATCACCTATAATAATGTTCATTACACCAATAATGCCAGCCTGAACACAAACAACTTTATGATCTGTTTGTGTGAATGACATGTCAGTGTGAGAGCCTGTACTATAAACGTGCAGCCCTTTAATGGTCTGAACTGTCCATCATGGTATGTAACTACTAGCTGGGTATGTAACTACTAGCTGAGGGCTTATCTATATAGTGACAACCGGATCTGAGGTTTGAACAGGAATTAACATGTCGCCAGATAACCTATCGCTCCGCCCCTTTGATCACGTGATCCAAAAATCCAAAACCTCCGACATAAATGTCAAAAAAAATCTTGTCATAAAGTCATTCTTCAAAACATGAAAAAGATTCCTAGTGAAGATTATTAAATCAATAAGAGTATTGCTACGTAAATGTTCTTAAACAGATTGAAGAAATAAGGAAATAAATTCTGAACAACCGCTCAGTAAACACAAATTCGGTTAAATCGTCAATCCGTAAAAAAATTATCTGTGTCAAAAAAATTGCTTTGTTTACATTGTCCCAAATAAGGCAATGTTTATATACACCACGTGCAACTTCATATAATAATCATCACGTTCTGTTGAACGATTGGACAATAATGGCACACGCACTTTTTTGAATGACGTAGTAGCTCAAATTCAAGCGTCTATTGACCTCCATGTCGGAGGTTAAATTTATGCATATTTCAATAGAAATCTGAATTGCACTGGCCCCATTGACATCGTTTAACCATTTTTATTGTTAAAAACCACTGATCCTTCGATGATTTTATCAATACAATCCAAAATATCCCAATCGCGATAACAATCAACAACAGTGTCGGAGGTTTTCAGTCACGAGGCTTGAAGAGCTTGAAGGTGTGTCAAATATCGATTTTTTGATTGGTCGATCGATTGGTGTGATTGGCAGGTGGCGACATGTTAATTGGAAGAGCATGACATACTGTAAAGTACAATGCATGCATACAACCTGGAAACAGTCTTAAATTTTGGTAGATTTACTTTTCTTCATATTTTCAGTAACGACAGCCATATTTGATGATGTGTGGCAGGGAAATACAAAAATATACTAGACCTCATAATATGCAAAAGAAATGCGGTATGCCGTAAGTTTTTCAAAACTCAAGATTGCCTGGTGTCCCTTAAAATTCATATATTTTTAAAATGTAGTGAAAGATGAGCAGCAAACTGAAAAATGCAAAACTGAGAATGCACCCAAGGAATATTTTGAGTGAAAAAAAATAATTCAACACAAAGCACTTAAATGTCAGGGGTGTACCTGGAGTGTTTTTGGATATACGCACGTGGAAGTGGAGGTGTCTCCATCCCTTTGGTGTGTCTGGCGGTCTCGCCCAGGATTTTTTTAGAAAAATTGAACCCTAAATAAATAGTTTTGAGCGACTTAGAAACTTATTCAACATATTTTGAAGCTATTCTAATTCTCCAGATTCATTCTTTTTTCTTTGATTGATTTACCCGTGACCCCTTCGGCTTCACTGTTTTTATTGCATTTAGCTTTTTCATTTTTCCGGGCGTATAGGAGTATGCCCAGGTACGCCTCTGTTTGTAATTTCCTTGACATCTTTAGGATTTACAATTCACATACCTGAAAATTTCCGGTTATTGTGTTTGATGGTGTGTGTTTTTCCCCAGTTGTATTCTATGTTGGGTGGAGTTCAGTTTTAAATACGGAAAGAGATTTCAGATGAGAGTGAGATATTTCAAAAGGTAAACATTGTAACATGTCAGAAAACGTTGTCATTACAAAAAGATATCTGCGTGATACCCTTTTCTTTGGCGAGTTTTATGCATGGATGTCATGGCTTTTCTTTTATTTTATTATCAGGTATTTTGGAAAGAGGCCTTTATTAGACTAATTTGGAAAAAATTATGGGCATGTGGGAAAGAAAATTTCAGGAGTAAATACGACAAACTGGGAATTCTGCATAGTTTTAAAGAAATTTGCCATGGGAATAGGACCAATAATTGATCCCGTGGTCCTGTGATATTCAGCCCTTCCGGGTACCCTAAGAAAGGCCCAGTACATATGTTTTTTAAGGTAATAGGAAGAGTCATAGCTCTATGGTAGGTACACCATATAAAGGCAGAAGTACACCATATAAAGGCAGAAGAGCTGCCCCCCCGCCCCACTTTTTGTAAAATCAACGCACCTGCGGGATGTTTATACGGGAGTATACGATAGATCTGAGAGATATCCTTCTTTTTGGTGAATTTTATGCAAGGATGTGTGGTATTTAATGTTTAATCAATTGAAATATGACGGTTGTTTACGCAGACATTGTGTGATGTTTTCAAAAACTTCCCCAGAAAGTGCGGATGGCTGCATACTTTACCTATATTACCCATAGTTCGCTTCATTATTAGTTATTAGGATTCTTGACAGGGGACATGGGCTAACATTCCCTGCCTGGAAATTATATTCACCCGAGCCGTTAGGCGAGGGGGGATATATATTTCCAGGCAGGGAATGTGAGCCCATGTTCCCTGTCAAGAATCCTAATAACGAATTTGTCATACTTCAAAGTTGTAACCATTTAAAACAGCAAAAAACACGATTTCATTTTTACTGCGCCAATTTCCCCGTAACGTGCCTCTAACTAGACGTTGTTTACTTTCGTGACGTCATCGCTCTAACGTCGTTAAATTTGGCGTATTTTTTAATAAAATAAACGTATTTTATCACTTTGTTAATGTTTTAGTATCTGTAAATTACCAAAAAAAAATACACTTACGATTATTTCAGACTTTTACACTCAGTGGAAAGCGCAGAAAAGCGATATGAAGGAAACAATCGGCGGTTTCCAAAACGAATCAGCAACGTTATCGTCGCCATTTTGTTTTTGTGTATTTGAGTAATGGGGTACCTACGGGGAATTCGTCCTATGTTCACGTCTCGAGACCTACTGCGCACTGACCAATGAAATCCTGAGAATTTTCTTTGCAGTATGACAAAGCTCTATGTCTGGGAAAGGATGTCATGCTGAGATTTTTTTAAATTGATATTTAAAGCTTCTTTGCCTTTGGTATCATTTAGATACAAAATTATCAAAAAAGGGCAGGTCATCACACTTTTTTTCCACTAGACGTCTTTGAAGAAGACACATGCTTCTAATTCCAAAATTTCACCTAAAACGAGGAAAGATAGAGTCAATGAACATTTTCACAATTTTTTTTCATAACATTACATATTTGGAAAAAAATCAATTAATTTTCGATTACATACATACATACAGCCGTTACCGATTGAGCATGGAAATACATCGCTCGTGTCAATGGATGCTTGACACATCAGACATGTAAACAACCGATGACGCCGTCCAATAAAATGGAAGTACTCAGTGAATTGAAACCAGCTGACACCTCCAACTCGTCCCGCTTACAAGTCTCACGTGACCAAAATCAATATCAAAACATATCGCGGTTGTAAATATTTGTTTATCGCGGATGACGAAAACTTGCCTTCGCGGTAATTATGACCCAAGGCTAATCCATAGCGGGATCGCGATGATTTTCTAAATGACTGAAAACTCGGCAGATTGACAATTTGCATTTTTTTCTTCATAATTAAGTGCACACATAATAAATTTAGTTAATTTAATGAACAACAACATGTTCAGTGTGTACATGCACCTGTTTAGAAACAATTTAAAACCATTTAATAATTCAAATAAAACAATACAAACGCATGCAATCAAGCGAGGTAAATTTCCACTCTGTTGCTAGGTGTTTGCTATCCGCGCATGTACTGTGTATTGAATAGTGAGTACACAGTCAGAAGCTGAATTAAAGGGACACACAGAAATCAAATTCACAAAACTTGACAAAGCATAATGTAAAACAAAACACAAAGATGGTAAATATAATCAAAACATCTAATTTATAAAACCATTCAATTGAGTACTCTTCTAAATGGGGAAAATTCAACACCTGCTACTTGTCACATAGCTAGCCTTTACGTCATACAGTGATTCGAGTCAACTTGGAAAAAATGCCGCCAACATCAAAGGGTTTGTTATAGACCCACTGTTTTATACACAATTTCCAACTCTACCTAAAAATGAAAATGGGCATATCCATATATGTCTTGTGAACGGACATTCTCGCTTGCCAGAGTTGTGTAAAACCATGCGGACAATTTAACTCGGGAGATGTGAAAATGATGATCGGCCAGTAAATATAAATCATTTTGTTAATTTGTCGTGAACCATCAAGCGTCGTTCACTGCACTAAATATTGCATTATTTTCATTGCAAGGCTGCGTGAGACCTTTCATACACATTCAAAAAACAATGACATTTGAGTGTAAAGATCGCTTGCTACTGCGGCAACAATGGGTCGACGAATCGGTGACTAGAGTGACAATACTCATTATATATTCACACTCTTGTTTACATTTAGAGAGGAATGGGGCGGAGTTGAACACACGATGACATTGCGATTCCGAACGCCTGTATCTTTCAAAACATACACAAACAATTGTAATCCTCATTTGTCTTTTTACTTTAAAAAGTAAACATATATGGACCGTACCCACCCATTTTATTTTTACTAAAATGATAATTCAAGATAAAAATAAAAAGTATGTTCTAATGCTCAACTTTTTTTAAAACTTGTGTATATGATAATTAAGGTCCTATGATATTTGCTTTGTTTTTTAGTAGCGAGCACAGCTAGCAAAAAGTGACAAAGGCACTTCGAGCGCAAGCGAACTTTACGGTAACGGGAGAAAAAAAAAAATATATAAAATAAAAATAGGATAATTGCTAATCTATGCATCTCGATTTTGATGGTAAATCGTCGTTGTCACGTTTTAAGCTGTTCTAACGCAGACACCGGTAGTAATTTATCTAGTTTTAGTTTCGAAATTCTGATTTATTTTCTTTAAAACAGTTTTCTATGCAACGTTTCCATTAGGACTGGATAGAATAGAGTTTCAGAAATAATTTGAAAAGCTATCTGACTCCTTGAAAAAGTCCTACAAAATATGTGCAGCATAATATGTAAAGGGTTAAAATGCGAAACTGAGGCTTTGTAGAGAAGCTGTCATTTCGATGTAAATTTAAAAAAATGTCAATAGCTTCAAGAATATACTGAACATGTCAACAACTGCATAGCGCACAATGTTAAAACAACACTGAGGGGCATATGTGAGTGAATAAATTGGTATACATTTTATTTGTAAACACCCGATTTAAACATTAAATCGTCTTGGCCGGAAACTTTCAAGATTATGCAAATTAGCGCGTGTTAAAATCAGTGACGTAACAGTAGTAAATACTGACATTATTTGCAGACGACTAGGGGCCTAGTGACGACTCAGGTAATTTCTGGAAGAATCGGATTGTTTTCACTTTATACTAACACTTTTGTGAGTTGATGTTGAGCTAGTTTAAATGATTAATTATGGACAACTCAATTACAATTGCTTTCACTTCGTACAAACACTTTTGTGAGTTTACGTTGAGCAAGTTTAAATGATTAATTATTTATGGACAAACCACCCTCGCCGCGAACAGAAAGCGTTTCTTCAGACTTCCCCCTAGAAAAATCTACAAAATATCCCCCCCCACCCCACCCTGAAAAAAAAGAGGAACCCGTACGAAGTGATCAGGCGTAATCCGCCTGGTTTCGAGGTGTAAACCAGGCGTAAACCAGGCGTAAATGATAGTTACGTGCTATTAGCCAGGCGTAAGCGAGCAGGACACGTAATTTCTATATATTGACGGGCGTAAATGCAAGGCGTAAAATTTAAAACCAGGCGTAATTTAAAAATATTGAGGCGTAACTTTTCAAAGAGGCGTAAATTTGGACTTAAACTTTTAGAAGAGGCGTAAATTTGGACTTATACTTTTAGAAGAGGCGTAAATTTGGACTTACACTTTTAGAATAGGCGTAAATTTGGACAAACTTTTAGAAGAGGCGTAAATTTGGACTTATACTTTTAGAAGAGGCGAAATTTTGACACTTTGTTTACAAGGAGGTGTAAACTGAACTTTTTTACTGGAAAAAGGAGGCATAAACTGGACTTGGACTTTACTTTACTGTAAAAAGGAGACTGGACTGAATTTTCATCGCTAATAAAATGGAGATGAAAAACAAATTTCAGATCAATATATATTATCAATGAATGAAATGAAATGAATTAAAATAAATAAAAACATGCCAGTTAAAATGAATACATCAACTAGACGGGGTTGTTTTTTTAACAAAAACATATGTCTCCCCACACACTCTCAGTGTAATGCATATAAACCAACCTGACTGAGAGTTACGCTCTGGACATCGTCTCAATATGATGAACATTTGTGCCAAGTTATTTCAAAATCCCTCAAGCAGTTCAAGAGATATGGAGCAGACACGAAATATAGTGCATATAACCTTCGACCTCTAAGTGTGACCTTGACCTTGAACGGAAGTGGCTGGAGTTGCGCTCTGCATGTCGTCTCACTATGGTGAACAT
Organism: Cyrtodaria siliqua; assembly: GCA_037043455.1. Taxonomy (NCBI): domain Eukaryota; kingdom Metazoa; phylum Mollusca; class Bivalvia; order Adapedonta; family Hiatellidae; genus Cyrtodaria; species Cyrtodaria siliqua. Next base: position 57,769 of record JAWPHD010013680.1, on the reverse strand, counting down.
TTGTGCCAAGTTATTTCAAAATCCCTCAAGCAGTTCAAGAGATATGGAGCGGACACGAAATATAGTGCATATGACCTTCGACCTCTAAGTGTGACCTTGACCTTGAACGGAAGTGGCTGCAGTTGCGCTCTGCACGTCGTCTCACTATGGTGAACATTTGTGCCAAGTTATTTCAAAATCCCTCAAGCAGTTCAAGAGATATGGAGCGGATACGAAATATAGTGCATATGACCTTCGATCTCTAAGTGTGACCTTGACCTTGAACGGAAGTGACTGGAGTTGGGCTTTGCACGTCGTCTCACTATGGTGAACATTTGTGTCATTTCAAAATCCCTCAAGTGGTTCAAGAGATATGGAGCAGACACAAAATATAGTGCATATGACCTTCGACCTCTAAGTGTGACCTTGACCTTGAACGGAAGTGGCTGGAGGTGCGCTCTGCACGTCGTCTCACTATGGTGAACATGTGTGCCAAGTTATTTCAAAATCCTTCAAGTGGTTCAAGCGATATGGAGCAGACAAGAAATATAGTGCATATGACCTTCGACCTCTAAGTGTGACCTTGACCTTGAATGGACGTGGCTGGAGTTGGGCTCTGCACGTCGTCTCACTATGGTGAACATGTGTGCCAAGTTATTTCAAAATCCCTCAAGTGGTTCAAGAGATATGGAGCGGACATGAAATATAGTGCATGTGACCTTCGACCTCTAAGTGTGACCTTGACCTTGAACGGATGTGGCTGGAAGATGCGCTCTGCACGTCGTCTCGATATGATGTACATTTGTGCCATTAATTATTTTAAAATCCCTCTAGCAGTTCAAGAGATATGGACAGGACACCATAGACACGAATTGTGACGTACAGACAGACAGACAGACAGACATCCAATCTTATGGCAATATGTGGGGGAAGACATAATTAAAACATCGGAAACATGAACACACTTGCCATCTCTTTTCAACCGGGTTTTAACCGGGAAGTAACCGAGAAATCGACCTGGGAATAGTATGTGACGTCACAGTTTGAAAAAGCCGTTACGACGATGCGTGCCATTTCAACAAACAGAAGTTCTGAAAAACATCGTAAGTATTTTCGAGTGTACACGTAACAATTATGCCATGCGTATAACCAATGTCATACATATACATATATATTCTTTAACGAAACAGAAACTCATTTAATAGTTCCTTTTTAGATGGAGGAATTTGTATGCTGAAAACGATGTCATCAGTTTTCGCGAATGTACGGCGATCATAAATGGCTAATATGCAGGCATTTATGTGTTAGAATACTGCTCATTACATGCAATTACATGATTTAAACAATTTGCGTAAACTGTCTGGTTTATAAGCATAACATTTAAAGGTTTTAGACTTCAGTTGCTTTGATTGAAATTCCGGCCCGTTTCCGGTCAAAGCAAAAGTCAAAACAGATTCTGAATGACATATTTTATAAAACAAAAAACTGTGTATCCATATAGGCATGCTTTAATCAGGATTTTCAAGAAAATGATTTGTTCACTTTTGGTTTATCAATTCTACACTTATAGCTACATTGCACACCCACCACCCCCACCACACACACACACACACAGGCAGCCAATATTTGGTGGAGTGGGTTGGTGGTGGGGACTGGAGTGGGTGGGGTAAACAAATATTTTTGCTAAACAACACTCCCAAACTCTTCCTTTCTCAATATTGTTATGTTTTGTATACATTTAGAAAAAATATGCTAAAATGCTACCTTTTTCACATTTATTTTTTAAAAAATAAATTGCCCCAGAGACATCGACTTGACGAGAATTGGCTTTTACTTTTAGCGCGTGTTTGCAAAATCGCACACCCAAGTCTTGAATTTCTGCCTAATACACGGTCCCCCAACCATCCCCCACCACTATAGTTAAGTATGTATATTTATGCCATTTTGTTGATGACGTTCAACCCGGTCTTTCTAAAAGTTAATATTTACATTTCTTATTTTGGTTGCATTTATATTTCTATAGGCTGGAAAAACTGAATACGTTGCTGCTGCAAAAATGAAAAGACAAAGCCATGGACGAGAATACCTCACGGGTCTTTGTACGTTTTACCAACCAAAGTATGAAGATATAATAACTGTTTTGTATTTAAAAAAAATGGTATTGGTTAACAAAAAAACAATTGCTGTTAGAAGAATCAATGGGCTGAAGCTTGTATTAATTAAGATTATTTATATATAGTTCAAACAAAAACACTGCAGCTTCAAAAACTGTATTTGTTGTTGTCATTGTTAACTGTAAATGCCGTTTCACATAAAATTATACACTGAACCGAAGCCGCCTTTTTGTCGTTTCGGAATCGGGTAGTGCTTTCACTTAAAAGCCGAATTTTGATCCGAATCTCTAAAAATAGCGACCTATTTGAGACAGAATCCGAAAAATTAGAAATCCAAATTTGTTCATGGTTTCGGTTTCGGCGTATATGTGTAAACCCTCGTTTGCGGTAGTACATCCTAATTTTTTCGGTTTGGTTTCGGTGTATATGTGAAATGACCTTAAGTGAAAGAGGGAAAGCTCATAAAACATGATGGCTAATTTAAATGCCTCGGAACAATCACCCTATGGTGTCATTTCATTATAGACACTTACAGCAGTCACACATAAAAGGGTGTGATCAAAGCGCTCTAGTCGATAATCTCGAAAAAAAAAATATTAAAGATTTAAGAACAACAAACAATTTAAGGCAGCAGATCTTACTTAAAAAGAAAACATGATGTATTTTAATGTTTTATGAAAAACTATTTTCAGATTTTGGTTTCTTGGAGAGGCCAAAAATGGTGTACGTGTTGACTACATGAACAATGCCTCAAGAATCATAATGAATGGTCTTGGGTGAACTGATAATCAAAAAAGCAGTCTGAACTGGTAAAGGGATTGTGCCTGAAAATCACTAACAATATTTATATTTGCCTTCGAATGATTAAGAATCAAAAAAAAAAAAAAATTATGCATGATGTGCACAATTAAATTTAATTGAAAGAATTTTAAGATACATTATATATGTATATACATTATGAAATATAACTTTTTGTTTAAAGTGTTTTAAACTACAGTTACTATCTTGTCTTTTTAGTAGTTCCAAGTATACGTATCTGTATAAGAATATGTTTTTTATAGTCTCATTGTAAAAGTCCAGTAGTGTGCACTTTTGCATGTAATTCATTGCGTACATAAGGTCAAATAAAATAATATGTGTGGTTCTGGTTACATTGGGGAAATTATTTTTTTTGGTGACAGATTTGACTGGAAGTTGGTCTTGCTTCATGTTACCTTGTAACTTCCTCCATCATGTTAGCTAGTGTTCATAAATAAACTAATTTCCGAATGCCATTTTTTTCGATACAGATTCCTAAGCCTAAGATTAAAATCGAGGAGGCTTGCTTACCGGAAGCACCACTTTCTGAGATATGCCTCGTGTACTTTCATACTTTTTCTCAAAAAAATAAGATTCTTTTTAGCGGTGGTGAAAATTGCCCAAAAATCTAGGGTCGGTCGGGTCAACGGAACCATACATTACTTTGTTTGGCTTGACGTATATGAAACAAGTAAGTGGCCTTGTTAAATGTAGATTTGTTGGTTTGAAACTGTTTGATTTGTTGGTTTGAAACTGTTTGCCAAAGACCTCAGAAATCTTTAATATTGTCCAGTCTAGACGATAATCCATTCGCTAGGAACCGTGTATGTGCCCAAGCTGGGATGGAACCCAATATATTGGCGATCGTGAAAAAAAAAAGTCTGCATGACCAATTGGTAATGACGGACCGTCAGACAATATGAGATCATTAAATAATTTCTACCTCATTTACAAAGAATAAGTTATATAATTATATTGAGCTTAAGCAATAGGGCATTGTTTCGTCTATTCTCTGTGTATCGTTTGCGGTCCTCCTGTTATTACTGGTATCTGCAGGCCATGTTTGTATATAAAAGGGGTATACGTGTTTTAATGGCAAACTCATCAGCAAGTTTGTATGCATTTGACAGGGTAAAAATACACCTGATTGTTCATGTCGCTGAATTTGCTCACATGACATGATGTTGATCGTTGTCGAAATTATTTCTATTCAACATTTAAACACGACCGCCAGCGGCCATCTTTGTTTACATAGAGTTTATGTAGTAAAAATTTGTAGCGACTACTCTGAAACTACTTGATGGATTTTAATGAAACTTCACAGGAATGTTGCTCTTGATGTCTAGTTGATCCTAGGAAAATCTCAGATTGGCCGGAAATTCAAGATGGCCACCACAGCTAAAAATAGATTTTTTAAAAACAAGTTTGTAGCGAAATATTTGTGAAAAATAAGTGATATTGATATGGGACTATTTCTAAAATGATCAGCATGACATAGGGGCGTCCGTGGCCGAGTGGGAAGAGTCTCTGACTTGCAATCACTTGCCCCTCACCACTGTAGGTTCGATCCCTCAGGGGCCTAGGAATCTTTATGTGAGGAAGCTATCCAGCTGGCTTGCGGAACGTCGGTGGTTCTACCCAGGTGCCCGCCCGTGCACAAAAATTGCCCGGAGGGGCACCTGGGGTCTTCCTCCACCAGTAGAAGCTGGAAAGTCGCCATATTACCTTAGCTGTTGGTGCGACTATAAAATTCAATTCAATTCAGCATGACATGATGTTGGTCCTTGTGATATTCAGCATTAAATATGGCTGCCAGTTGCTATCTTTGTTTACATAGACTTATATTCTAAAAACTTGTAGCGACTACTGCTCTGAAACAACTTGACATATTTAGCGCTTCAAGGTCATTGACCTCTTGTTGTCGTTTTTCCAGGCCGAGTCTCATTTGCATTTTACGCCTGGAATGCGCCACATTTGACAATTTACGCCTGGTTTATTATTTACGCCTGGTTATTGACCAGGCGTGCTCATTTGCATATTACGCCTCATTTTACGCCTGGATTCCGCCTCATTTTACGCCTGGTTTATTATTTACGCCTGGTTATTGACCAGGCGTACTCATTTGCATGTTACGCCTCATTTTACGCCTGGATTCCGCCTCATTTTACGCCTGGTTTATTATTTACGCCTGGTTTTATTTACGCCTGTTTTTTGGCCAGGCGGACTCATTTACATATTAGGCCTCATTTTACGCCTGGATTACGCCTCATTTTACGCCTGGTTTCTACATTCTTACCAAAACCACCAGTACGCCTGGTCACCATCAAAATTACGCCTGGTTTAGTTATCAATATTACGCCTGCTTTACGGGCGTCACAGTTTGTACGGGCTGAGGAAACTCAGACAGAACCCCCTCTCCTGAAAAGTCTAGACTACAAGCCACCCCACCACTCCGCAGCCAGCATGGCCATATCGGATAAAAATCGGTAATTGGTCGGAATGTCGGCAGATCGGCCCGTTGTCTATCCGTTATCTATCCGTTATCTGTCATAGACATCGGTCCGTTATGCAGACTGCCGCTCTGTTACCGATATCTATCCATCCGATATCGGTAACAGTAACAGAGCGGCAAGGCACGATGTCTATCCGTTATCTGTATATAGGAAACATATCGGTCCAACATCGGTCCGATATAGGCTTGCTGACTGGGTTTGTGTGTTCTTTTTATGATTTGCTGAAAAGATATCGGTCAGATGTCGACTAAATATTGGATATGCTGACGTCGGGCAGATGTAGAGCCGATTAATTCAATATTTTCCAATTTTTTGTTTGTATGGCATGCTAAATTGATTGTTCAATGCATTAAAGATGAAATTTGTCCTAAATCAACAAATCCGTTGTTGATATGTTTTTAATTATTAAATATCATTATAAATACGATGTTTACTATGCTATTGATGTATGTTTAGTGAAAATATGTTTTCAAAGATAAAAACCGAAAAGGCGAACAGGCATTGCCAAAAATTCGAAAAAAACCTAAGGGGAAAAACTCTTGCGCGAATTACCGGAAATGACGTCATTGGGAACAAACTATTTTTTGTTTACATTGGGACTGAACGCAAAACAGTATACCTTGTGTGAAAATGTGAGAATGAAGCGGTGAAAATGTGAGAATGAAGCGATGTCAGAGAAAATGCCCGTGATAAAACGGTTACACCATGTGCAACCTTACGATTTGGAGCCAGAATACGTGTCTGAGGACGAAAATACATCGGATTCATCAACTGATGATGAAGTCGTACGCGGTGCAGGTGCATATGGAGAGCTTATAAAGACTATCGTGTGATGTCATTCGTTACGTTCAGTGGTTCATTACACTATTCACTAATCTAACAAAATAGCGTATTTATACACTTACAGCAACAACAAACAAAAAAACAACGTAAACATTGTTTTCATCGAAATCTGACAGTAAGTCACCCGCAACATTGCAATATCTTGGTACATATACAATAACCGTGAAATGTAGTATATTCCGAATGAATGGACCTGGTCTATACCTATACATTAATACATGTGTATATATATATGTATGTAACTCTATAGTAATACGAGCGTCAGATTTTTTTTGCCGATAAGTAGACATGGAACAAATATATTTATTAGATATTATCCATAATTGATAAAAAATGAATAAAAACAATAATAAATGAAACGGCATATAATTTCGGCGCCATAATTTCTATAGTATTATATATTTGCCATAAGTCGCCATCAACACCAAACACTCTAGGAGCGGTGTTTGCAATATGACACGCTCTCTAGTCTCCACGTGCCCCAAATATCAATACAGACTAATAAAATATTGCGGTGCACTATTGAAGTGCAGCCTAATTTGGGTACATACGTCGGTATATCACAAAAGCACCATTTAGGGAAACCTAGTTTTATGATATATTTCCTGTTTATTGCAATTACTTGAGCGGTGTAATACCGCCGAGGGCAGACGCATATTACACAAGACGGATATATCACATGATATTTGTCGCGCACAAAGAGAGAAAAATACTATGATTTAAATAATATAGCCAAATGTATTATGAGAACGATATAGACAGTTAGTAAGTATACTTACTCATGTATACTTACTCCTGATATACAGATCGAAAACAGACCAAATATATCAAATTACCATAATATAAAGTATATTATTCTATTATACTTGTTTTACTTATTGCACGAGCTAAGAGGCGTTATTGTTGTTGCTTTGCCATAAAAAATTACTGAATTAATATAAAAGCTAGTAATATTATTAATTTTCTGCCTTGTCATAAATATCCATGAAACATTTTTTTTTTTTTTTCAAATCCATATATGTTGATAATATATATCTATAATACTATTGGCAGAAAAGGGTGTATAATTTAAAATTATTAAAATTAAAATTTGGAAACAAAGACACAGTGTTTATTTCACCGGATTCATTTAAATTTATATGCTGAACGTTCTTAGCAATTTTTAAAAAAACGACGGCTACATAATATTAGCGCCGTCAACTCTTCATTGATTCACGTAAAGACGCATGCTTCTAATTCAACAGCTAAACATTCACGGTGTATATAAAGATCTAAGACTATACACCTTTCTTCAATTTATCATACGTATACCCGATGAGGTGCTAAGATAATTGAACATAAATTTCAATCTTACTTCATGTATGAATTTTCTCCTCAACGCCGGTCGAATAGGCGAATACAACTTGCTTGGAGACAGCGGTGTTATGCACTTCTCATTTTTATAGTCGAATATCGTTGGTACCGCTGTTGATTTTAATCTGCATGGCCTTTTGTTCTCCAAATTCAAAGATAATGAAACCAAAAGATGGACTTCCCACGAAGTCAACTCAAAATGTTTGCTACAAACTCGCGCATCTTTCGTAGGTTTCCACTTTCTCGACGAGTCGGGCGATTTTCTTCGGTAACGTCTACCCACACTTCGAATCTTAATATATCATTATCTCGATTAGGGAAACGAAAGAAACTTAGGTTATTATCTTGTCCTTCTTTATGCAAACTTTTTCACCCAGCAACAACACACGGCATTTTTAACAAGTACCATAAGACGTAATCCTACATAGACAATACTATACAACTCAATGCGACACCGCGAATCGTTTGGTACCAATGACGTCACAGGATCACGTGTCACTTACCTGTCTTCAAAAAGGGCGAAACTCGAAGCGTGTGCGCTATGGGATAAAATTGGCTACTGTGAGAAAACGGGACAACCAATAAGTGTAAGATTTGAAAATATTGTATATTATATACGTATATTTCCGAATATATACTCAAAATACACGCTATATTTCACCTTTAATCTGAATGAATATAGCACATTTCTTCTAATGTCTATTATTATATCTCGGGCCAACGTCAGGCCGACGTAGATTGTATCAGTTGATACCATATATCGGGCCGCTGTCTGTCTGATATAACACGCCATAAATCCATAAAGGGAGGTATTGACATGTCATTTTGAATATCGTATATTTATTGTTAATGATCAGACAAAAATAGTTCCGGTGTAAATTCGGAGCTATTACACAGAATCTTTTAATTTTGATTGGTTGTCAAGGTAAACAAACCAAAAAATCTTGCTAAAAAATTAAAATTCAACTTTTGAAGAGTACTTATAAAGGTTAAATCATACATTTGTGCAATGTATTCATAATATGTTGCATAATCAAAGAAAGAAGTATATTTTACATTTTCCTCATGTTTCTACATGCAAGTAGGTGGGTCAGCACCATCCAACCCAAACAGCTTTTTCAAAACATACTTATGTATGGCTTCTGTATGTTTTTTTGATAAAACTAAGATAAGTCTTTCAAAACAAGTAATACAAAATATAGCTTCCTATATTAGGGAACTCAGTAGAGATTAGAGCTATAAGGTAGGCCTGTGGAAAATGAATTGGTGTAGTATGACCTAAAGATAGATTCTGCATAGGGTAAAAGTGAAAGTAGCTAGCTAGCTAGACATACTTTTTTTCTAACACAATGATTTGAAAGTGTGAGAAATGTTGAATTATGGTGTATTTTGACTTTTCTTATAACTCTTTTCATGTTTTTTAAATATTTGAAAGTTTTATGATGCAACATAGGTAATTTAAATTCCTTTATTGAGGGTAGTGGACACAAAATTAGCCATACCTTACTGTCACCTGGTATACAAAAATGGCCTGTAATGCATATGTTTGACTAGTTAAAGGTATATCTAGTAAGTATTATTCATTTCTGAGGGCTTTGCCTGCATTGTTTGGCAAAAATGTCAGAAAGCGACAATGTACATCTGTCCGAAAAGATGTCGAAAAGCCGCTTTTGTCTGTTTTGAAAAGATGTTGAGGTAAACTCTGACTTTAAGTGCATCGCTTCTATACGGTTAGTGTCGATATGCAAATATGTTATGCGGTTTAATACATATTACAAATTAAATTATTTAGTTGGCAAACAAGAGGCCCAAGAGGGCCTGTGGACGCTCTACTGGCTAACATGGCTCTTATAACATCAATGAAGTGAGTGACTGCCATTTACGTTTTTTTGAAAGTTTCGGAAACAGCTTTTTAACTAAATCAAAGGCCATAACTAAAGAATCTGGTAAAGTTTGGTAAAGATCAGATGAAAAATGAAGGCCCAACCGTATCAACGAGGCAACATATAGCATGTTTAACTAAATCAAGAACACCTCTGTTACTGGTCCGACATGTCGAACATAGAGCTAAAAAAAAAAAAAAAATTAAAAAAAAAAAAAGATATTCAAAAAATTGCAAAAAAAAAATGCAAAAAAAAAAATTAATTGCAAAACATTTCAAAAAAAAAGAGAAGATATTTCAAAAAAAAAAAAAATCAAAAAAAAAAATTTCAATAAAAAAAATTCTAAAAAAAAAAATAAAAAAAAAAAATTAAAAAAAAAAATAAAAAAAATAAAAAAAAATAAAAAAAAAAAATCTCTATACATGTCTATGTAAAACATGTGACCCGAGGGTTACCATTTGAACAAACTTGGTAAAGGACCATAAACTTACAGCAAATGCAAAATATTAAACCTCTGGCTCTTGCAGTTCCAGAGAAGAAGGATTTTTTCATTTTTTCCCTATACAAGCATTTATGTAAAACTGTGACCCCCGGGGCGGGGCCAGATGTGACCCCAGGGTCCCCATTTAAACAAAAATTGGTAAAGGACCATAAGCTTATAGCACCAGCAAAATATTAAACCTCTGGCTCTTGCAGTTTCAGAGAAGAAGATTTTTTAAGTTTTTCCCTATACATGTCTATGTAAAACATGTGACCCTTGGGGCGGGGACAAATGTGACCCCAGGGTCACCATTTGAACAAACTTGGTAAAGGACCATAAGGTTTTAGCAAATGCAAAATATTAAACCTCTGGCTCTTGCAGTTCCAGAGAAGATTTTTTTTCTTCAGTTTTTCCCTCTACAAGCGTTTATGTAAAACTGTGAATCCCCGGGGCAGGGCCAGATGTGACCCCAGGGTCCCCATTTGAACAAAATAGGTAAAGGACCATAAGCTTATAGCAACACCAAAATATTAAACCTCTGGCTCTTGCAGTTTCAGAGAAGAAGATTTTTTAAGTTTTTCCCTATACATGTCTATGTAAAACATGTGACCCTTGGGGCGGGACAAAATGTGACCCCAGGGTCACTATTGTCACTATTTGAACAAACTTGGTAAAGGACCATAAGCTTATAATAAATGTAACATATCAAACCTTTGACTCTTGTAGTTGGCGAGAAGAAGATTTTTAAAAAAAAAATCCTATATAAGTCTATGTAAAACTGTGACCCTCGGGGCGGGGACAAATTTGACCCCCGGGTCACCATTTGAACAAACTTAGTAGAGGACCATAAGCTGATGCTACATGTATTACATGAGAGCTCTGTGCCATGTGGTTCCAGAGAAGAAGATTTTTTTCAGTTTTTCCCTATACAAGCCTATGTAAAACTGTGACCCCCGGGGTGGGGCCAAATGTGACCAGGGGTCACCATTTGAACAAACTTGATAGAGGACCACAAGCTTATAGCTAATGCAAAATATTAAACCTCTGGCTCTTGCAGTTTCAGAGAAGAAGATTTTTTAAGTTTTTCACTATACATGTCTATGTAAAACATGTGACCCTTGGGGCGGGGCCAAAAGTGACCCGAGGGTCACCATTTGAACAAACTTGGTAAAGGACCATAAGCTTATAGTAAATGCAAAATATCAAACCTCTGGCTATTGTAGTTTCCTAGAAGAAGATTTTTTAAAAAAAAATCCTATATAAGTCTATGTAAAACTGTGACCCCCGGGGCGGGGACAAATTTGACCCCAGGGTCACCATTTGAACAAACTTAGTAGAGGACCATAAGCTCATGCTACATGTAATACATGAGAGCTCTGTGCCTTGTGGTTTCAGAGAAGAAGATTTTTTAAAGTTTTTTCCTATATGTCTATATGAAAAACATGCAAAACCTCAATATACAAATTTTGGACCCCCGGGGCACGGCCATTTTTGACCCCGGGAACTTTATTTGAACAAACTTGATAGTCTAGGCGTTGGCGATTATTTTAAAAGAAAAACTGTTGAAATCTGTCCAGCAGTTCTGGAGAAGAAGATTTTTTAAGGTTTCGACCATATATGGTAATGGCAGCCATCATGGATGTAGCATTGACCTAATTTTAACAAATCTAAAAAGCATTCAACTAAGGATCATCCACGTGAAGTTTGGTCAAAATTAGCCAAGCGGTTTCTGAGAAGAAGTCGTTTGAAGAAAAGTTAACGGACGACAGACGACAGACAGACAGACGACGGACGACGAACAACACAGCATCCCATAAGCTCTGCTGGCCCTTGGCCAGTAGAGCTAAAAATAGGACCGTTTGTATATTTTTCAAAAGTTTTTTTTACCCCACCCCCTTCATTTTAATGAATTTTCATGGATCTGTACTTTAAACAGTGCTTATTGGTTGCATGGTTACATGAAAATGACCTGTAAAGATGGTATAAACAATATATAATAAAAAAATATTATAAACAGTACATTAACAGGCAATCTTGTGTAATGAGCATATTGTAAAACATGGCATGGACCTAAAAATGGAGTTGGGGAGGATAGTCTCAGAATTATTTTTTGTCATTTCGATGGTTTCACATATAGAACCTGCTGAACAATGTTAATTAATTCATTTGAAGGCAGATTTTGAATACATACAAAAACTGGCGTTTTATGGTAAAATCTTCTATTTTGACCCCTGAAAATCACAAATATCATTTTTGAGTAGATATTATTTTCAAGATAGCTTCAACTGGTTGAAAATCACATGTTGTTGATGAAATCAACTTAAAAATCACTTTATTTGAAGCAAAAGATTGGAACGGTTGTCGAGATATGGCATTTTGAAGATTCTGGATTTACGCGTAAAAAACAAAGGAATATTGCTTTAGCCAAAGCTCTTTTAAGCCCTCATATTTTGTCGAAAAGGATTTTTTTCTAAAAAAGAATGACATCATTTCTCTCAGAACGAATGTATCAAACAATTTAGCAAGAAAAAAAACACTTCAGTCAGGTTTGAATGTCTCTTTAGATCAGACTACACCAATTACCAACCAATCAGCGAGCAGGGAAAAGGTTCCAGGGTAAATTCGGAGTTATTACACAGAATCTCTTAATTCTGATCGGTTGTCAAGGTAAACAAACCAAAAAATCTTGCTTAAAAATTAAAATTCAACTTTTGAAGGGTACTTATAAAGGTTAAATCATACATTTGTGCAATGTATTCATAATGTGTTGCATAATCAAAGAAAGAAGTATATTTTACATTTTCCTCATGTTTCTACATGCAAGTAGGTGGGTCAGCACCATCCGACCCAAACGGCTTTTTCAAAACATACTTAATGTATGGCTTCTGTATGTTTTTTTGATAAAACTAAGATAGGTCTTTCAAAACAAGTAATACAAAACATAGCTTCCTATATTAGGGAACTCAGTACAGAGCTTTGAGCTATAAGGTAGGCCTGTGGAAAAAGAATTGGTGTAGTATGACCTAAAGTGAACAGATATAAAGAGTTTTATTCATTGCTAATGAATATTTTTCCAATCGAGCTAATTGAGATAAGCACCAACAAAAAGAGATATATAAGGTAGTCAATATTCATTAAATTGATTTGATAAAAAAATCGGACGGAGTTAAACCCCCGATAACCTTGTATGTTGCGAAACATACACATGTATTTTGGATTGGTAATCCGATGCTCTAGCTACTGTACAGTACAGCTCACGCGAAACACACACTTCACTCGATTCGCCGAGTTTGGTCGTATCGAGTTTCGCGCGTATCTACGCGGAGTCAGTGTTTGTACTCGGCGAATTCACGCGGCGAAAGTACGCTATTGCCGAGTGAAAGCCACTCCGAGTTACTCCGCGTAGAATCCAATTAAGCAAAAGTGCACACCTGTGAACTCCGCGTAACTCGGCGTGAAGGATGCCGCGTATCTTGGCTTAAAATTTAATTAACTTCGGCGTCGGCCATCTTTTTTTTAGAATCGAATAGAATATTTCCAATCACGGGCCACCAAGTACATGTATGTAATGTAATAAATAAAGGCACGCGCACACAACAAATGCTTGATTGTGACAAGGAGTATTAATCAAATTATGAAGCAAGATTATATTGATAAAAACAAGTAGAGGTCTACTAATCGGAATTGGCAATTCAGTGCAATATATTGCTCTCTAAACATATTACAACTTTCTTTTCAGGTAAAAGTTTGATCAGCAAATAGATTTATATCGGTGCACAAGTTCGTACATCATGTCATGTACATGTATCTGTTGATTATGTGCAGAATAGTACCGGAGATAACGAAAAGCAAGTGCAATCAGATTAATTTCATTTCCTATTGTATACCCGCGTGGCCGCTATGAGTATGGCATAGATCAATACACACGTTTTATATTTAATATTCAATTAAGTATAGCACAGTCTAGATAAAAGTGTATAGACATATTCAACTGCAAGTTACATGTAAAAATATTCAGGCTTATTTCAGTTTTACTTTTGTTAAATTTGTGAATAAGGGAATTCGCCAGGGCGATGTCTTTAGACCTATTCAATTACTTTTGGAATATGTAAATCGCGTAAGATGTTGCTTGGTATAACTTAATGGACGCAGTATCCAACTCGTTTGATAAATTCAATATTAATCAGGCACTCGTGTAAGATCATTAAATATTACACATTGATAAAGAAACAAAACAATAGATGCAGGTAGTCACAATTGTAAAAACATCATGGATTACGGAAATCATGCAATGAGATCCCTTTCACTATATATTGAACAATTTGGATAAAATTCTCGCATAGCCTCACATCATATAATTTTATCCAACTCGTTTGATAAATTCAATATTAATCAGGCACTCGTGTAAGATCATTATTAAACATCGATAACATCCAATAGATGCAGGTAGACACTATTAAAAAAAAAAGTCCCCCTCCGACTAAACTACGATTTAATTTTAATTACTTTTGGAATATGTAAATCGCGTAAAATGCTGCTTGGTATAACTTAATGGACGCAGTATCCAACTCGTTTGATAAATCAATATTAATCAGGCACTCGTGTAAGATCATTATTAAACATCGATAAGAAAAAAACACAATAGATGCAGGTAGACACAATTGTAAAAAAAATAATTACCCTCCCACTACGATTTAATTCGTGAATAGAGGAAATCGCCAGGGCGATGTCTTTAGACCAATTTAATTACTTTTGTGTAATCATACAAATGTGTACAAACTGTCTTACCTTTTCCGACGTTCTGAAAAAGCCGCTCGTGCGGATTTGGTGCTTCTTGTGGACGTCGTACTGAACCAGGAAGCAAATATCTTCCTTGTTTAGTAGCTCTAAATGTCATTGTTACTAGTAACAGTATTCACAATATCACAAATAAAACATGCTTGTATATTAAAACATGAGGACTCTGTGTTTTTTGTTTCTTATTAATTCACAATAGTTTAGTGTTTTTCTTATTAATTCACAATAGTTTAGTGTTTGTTAGCAGATGTTAATATGTAACTGAGTGATCACAAACCAAGAATGATGTAGATGTTGCAATATATCGACTAGACTACACCATATGAATCAGAAGGAATGAGTCATGCTCTCAAAACTAGCTTCGAGTTTGGGATGACAGTAGGGTTTGTGAGGTTTGGTGCACCCTAGAACCTGGTTTAAACCCCAGTCTTTTTTGCCACTGACCATTTGAAGACGACAGCCCTATTGTCAACCTTTTTTGTGTGTTTTTGACGTCATATTCCATATTAACATTTCCATTCATGTTTGTCGTTTTGCGTGTTTTAGAGTTAACTGTATTCTGGGGAAGCTGCTTTTCCTGTTCGACTTTTATACTTTTTTTAAGTGTTTCTACGACCAAACCTCTGTTAACAATAATGGATGCCCTGGTTACTAGGTTAAAGGATAATTTTACATCATTTTTATAAATAGATAGCCTACTGCAGTGCCAGTGTTAAATATTTCATTATGTATTATTATTGGTGCGACGGATTGCGGCAGGTGCAGTTCATAAAAAAAAAAACACCCATACTTTTGAACATTTTCATATGTCAAGGAAATTGTCAATGGACGGACTAAATTCATAATATGTTTTTTTTTCAAATAACTTGTAATTAAGGAATTATAAGGCCAGTATCAACTTTTTTTGTTGAGCAAACCTCGTATTTGTCAAAATCAGCAAATATTTTTATAAAGTTGGTCTTAAAATCCACTTAAGTAGGTTCATACCACAAAACATCTAAGGCAATCAGGCACGCAAACGAAATATGTATTTACATACATGTATATACTGTACTTTACTCAGTATACATATTACATAACATATTTTATTTATCCAAGAGAATACCACGATACCACGATACGTCCCTAATTATCTATATTAGTGTAATGGAAGCGTGATCTAACCTGGTTACTGCGACATGTACATGTAAAGTACATGTTAACAATATCGTAACTCTGCTCAATACACATGAAAACGCCTGATTCAGAGTCCTGACCATGGCAACGCGCTTGACAACGTGTAAGACAACGTGTGCTAAGAAATAGAGTGTGTATTTAAGTTTTGTGTTTGGAAGCTAGCATTGGTTGCCGTTACAGATTAAAACTAAATATTTATTTCGTCCTCATGACAGTTGTGTTTAATTGCATTTGAGAGTACAGCAGCACAAACGTTAACTATAAGGTAACTTTATTACTTTCACGCACAGTGTACATTTAAAACAAACATAAAAATAAAACACGTAGATCTATGCAGATGTACATTACCTGTACGAATGCCGTTCATCATTGTTTCAGACATAAACATTCAAGTCCGATAAAAAGGTCATTTACCTGAATAATTGACGACTCGGCGAATGCCGAGTTCGTCTACGCGGAGTATCGCCGCGAAGTTACGCTAGTCGTTCGTTCAAGGCCGCTAAAAAGGTCATTTACCTGTATAATTGGCGACTCGGCGAATGCCGAGTTTGTCATCGCGGAGTATCTCGGCGAAGTTACGCTAGTCGTTCGTCACGTAGCTGATTTCTACTCGGCGTAGTTTTATCGTCCAAACTCCGCGAAATTACGCGATTTCTGAATTCCTCACTCGGCGTGAAAGAGTAAAGTGTGGGTTTCGCGTGAGCTGTACTGTATACATACTGTGCTAGCTGGATGGTGACAATAGAACGAATTTGATGTTTATCTGTCATAATGGGCCCACTTCGGGTCGAAACTATATCGGATACATATTGGATAGATAACTAACCGATATTGTACCGATGATGGATAGTAAACTAAAACGATGTCTAACCGATGTCTGACCGATGATGGATAGTAAACTAAAACGATATCTAACCGATATTGGACCGATGTGTAGCCGACAAGATAGTCTGATATCAGTCCGACTGGGCACGCCGATCTCGTGCCGATATCATTTGCGATACTGGTCCGATATAAAAAAAATATCGGGCCAATGAAGGCTAGATATAGGATTGCTGGCTTGGTCCTCACCCCCTAGATTTGTTCATTTAAAAATACCTCCCCCCCTCAACACACACACACACCGACCGACCCACACAACACACACACCTGTGTGTACTACGGTGTGGAACTCCAATGTGGCAGCACTATAGACTGTAGATAGATACATTACGCTAAACACAATCATAAGTCCAGATTCTATTGTGCCCATACAGGTGGGTGTCATATCGTTTAAAATATGGCGGATGGTCTGGTTCTTATTTATTTAGATAGTGATTTATAAGTCATATCTGTGGTATCGTAAAAACAAGAGGCCCAAGAGGGCCTGTGAACGCTCTACTGGCTAACACGGCTCTTATAACATCAATGAAGCGATTTACTGCCATTTACGGTTTTTTTTGAACGTTTCGGGCAAAAAACAGCTTTTTAACTAAATCAAGGGCCATAACTAAAGAATCTGGTAAAGTTTGGTAAAGATCAGATGAAAAATGAAGGCCCCACCGTATTAACGAGGCAAAATATAGCATTTTTATCTAAATCAAGAGCCGTAACTCCTCTGTTACTGGTCCGACTGGTCCAACATAGAGCTAAAAAAAAAAAGAAAAAAAAAAAAAAAAAAAAAAAAAATAATAATAAAAAAAAATAATATATATATATATAAAAAAAATATATATGAAAAAAAAATGAAAAAATGAAATAAAATAAAAAAATAAATAAAAATAATAATAATATAAAAAAAGAAAGTCATAAAATCTGCTAAAGTTTGGCAAAGATCGGTTGAAAAATGAAGGCCCTATCGTCTTAACGAGGAAAAATATAGCATTTTGAACTAAATCAAGGGCCATAACTCCGCTGTTACTAGTCCGATATGAATGGTTTTGGAACTTGTCCGAGCTTTCATTGATATTAACAACTTGATCAAGTTTGGTAAAGATCGGATGAACAATGAAGACCCTATTGTTTTAACGAGAGAAAATATATTTTAACTAAATCGAGGGCCATAACTCCGCTGGTTTTCGAACTTGTTCGAGCTTTCAACGACATTAACAATCTGATAAAATTTGGTAAAGATCGGATGAACAATGAAGCCCCTATCGTCTTAACGAGGCAAAATATAGCATTTTTAACTAAATCAAGGGCCATAACTATGTTGTTACTAGTCCGATATGGCTGGTTTTCAAAATTGTGGGAGCTTTCATTGATATCAACAATCTGATAAAGTTTGGTAAAGATCGGATGAACAATGAAGCCCCTATCAACTTAACGAGGCAAAATATAGCATTTTTAACTAAATCAAGGGCCATAAATCCACTGTTACTGGTCCGATATAGCTGGTTTTCAAAATTGTTCGAGCTTTCAACAACATTAACAATCTGATAAAGATTGGTAAAGATCAGATGAACAATGAAGCCTCTATCGTCTTAACGATGCAAAATATAGCATTTTTAACAATCAAGGGCCATAACTCCGCTGTTACTAGTCCGATATGGCTGGTTTTTGAACTTGTCCGAGCTTTCATTGTTATTAACAATGTGGTAAAGTTTGGTAAAGATAGGATGAAAAACGAAGGCCCTATCGTCTTAACGAGGCAAAATATAACAATATAGCATTTTTAACTAAATCAAGGACCATAACTGCTGTTACTGGTCCGATATGGCTGGTTTTCGAACTTGTCCGAGCTTTCATTGATATTAACAATGTGGTAAAGTTTGGTAAAGATAGGATGAAAAATGAAGGCCCTATCGTCTTAACGAGGCAAAATATAGCAATATAGCATTTTTAACTAAATCAAGGGCCATAACTCCGCTGTTACTTGTCAGATCTGGCTTGTTTTCGAACTCGTCCGAACTTTCATTGATATTAACAACCTATTAAAGTTTGGTAAAGATCGGATTAAAAATGAAGGCCCTATCGTCTTAACGAGCCAAAAGTTAACGCCGACAACGGACGACGGACGACGGACAACGGACGACGGACAACTCGGCATCCCATAAGCTCTGCTGGCCTTCGGCCAGTAGAGCTAATGATCTCATTATAGAATTTAACAAGAGGCCCAAGAGGGTCTGTAGATTCAAAAACATAAACATGATAGAGGCCAACCCAAGAAACATGTTTCCTATATATAACTCTATGTAAACTTTGGGTTATCGTGGCAGCAATTTTGAATAATTTTGATTATTTGACGATAATGAAAAACACAAACTTGATAGAGGCTAACCCAAGGAACATGTATATGATATTTCACAAGAATGGAATAAGTGGTTTAGGAGATGTCGTTTGAAATTTCCTTAAATTTGACCTAGTTTTAGCCATGACGGCCATCTTGGATGACTGGCGGCCGTGAAAAACACAAATCTGAGAGGGACTATCCCAAATATCATTGTGCTTAAGTTTCATCAAAATCTTTCAGGCGGTTTCAGAGGAGATGTAATGTTTAACCTTTTCCTATATAACTCTTATGTAAACTTTGGGTCGCCGTGGCGGCCATTTTGATTATCATGGTGATTAAGTTTCATCAAAATCCTTTAAGAGGTTTCAGAGGTGGCCATTTTGATTATTAGACGAAAACGAAAAACACAAACTTGATAGAGGACAACCCGAGGTGTCATTTGAAATTTCCTTAAATTTGACCTAGTTTTAGCCATGGTGGCCATCTTGGATGACTGGCGCCGCGAAAAACATAAATCTGAGAGGGACTATCCCAAATATCATTGTGATTAAGTTTCATCAAAATCCTTCAAGCGGTTTCAGAGAAGATGTCATTTTTAACCTTTTCCTATATAACTCTATATAAACTTTGAGTCGCCTTGGCGGCCATTTTGATTATTCGAAGATAACGAAAATCACAATCTTGATAGAGGCCAACCCAAGGAACATGTAAATGATATATCAGTAGAATGGAATAAGTGGTTTCGGAGGAGATGTCGTTTGAAATTTCTTTAAATTTGACATAGTTTTAGCCATGGCGGCCATCTTGGATGACTGGCGGCCGCGAAAAACACAAATCTGGGAGGGACTATCCCAAATATCATTGTTATTAAGTTTCATCAAAATCCTTCAAGCAGTTTCAGAGAAGATGTCATTTTTAACCTTTTCCTATATAACTCTTATGTAAACTTTGAGTCGCCGTGGCGGCCATTTTGATTATTCAACGATAACGAAAAACACAAACTTGATAGAGGTCAACCCTAAGGAACATGTATATGATATTTCAGTAGAATGGAATCAGTGGTGTTGGAGATGTCATTTCAAATTTCCTTAAATTTGACCTAGTTTTAGCCATGGCGGCCATCTTGGATGACTGGCGGCCGCGAAAAACATAAATCAGAGAGAGGCCCTCCTAAGTAACATTGTGATGAAGTTTCATTAAAATCCTTCAAGCGGTTTCAGAGGAGATGTTGATTTTATAAAATTACTAACAGACGGACAGACGGACAGACAGACGGACGGACAGACGGACGACGGACGAAAAGTGATCGCATAAGCCCTCCTGGCCTTTGGCCAGTAGAGCTAAAAACCGGATTTGTTTGTATTTGTTTTATGACATAATTATGGACCAGTGGTACGATTCACCGGAACATAACAGACCAGAACAGAGATGAAACACCAGGATGTACTGGAACTGCTTTATCAGTGAAAAGCAAAAATGAGATTTACACTACAGAAGTGCTGCATCACACTGAACATCTTCAAGAAAAGAGTCATCTATCCTTTGTTTATATTTAAATGGTTGTCTGTGACTGATAGTTGCATTATTCTGTCAGGCATTTACAACCAGCATTGGATGGTGATACTAGAATCTTTTAGGAGTGGCCCATTGGGTCACATACAGATTGGATTTCTTCAAACCCATGCACTGAAGTGAATGCAACTTGCCATCTTGTACAGACGGTTCTTATTCAAGGTAAGATCAGGACAGATGGACTGTGGTGTTAGAATTAAAACATTTATCCCCATCTCTCATCTATTTGTGAATCATATTTAGTGATATCGGCTAAATACACAGGTCACAGTTTGCATATACCGGTATATTTAGTAATAAATAATAACATAGAAAATATCAACATTTCTGGCAAAAAGGAAAAAAAAATGGAAAAAAGCAATTGGAACAATGTATAAAGTTAGCAGTATTTCAGTTTAGTTATATCACGACAGTGTATACTTGAAGCAGTGAGGTAAATGCTGAATTTGGCTGTTTAGTTTCTTTCAAGCTAGTCTAAAACGTTTTAATCTAAATATAATGAGTTGCAAAGAAAGTGTATACAGCTCAGTTGTGAAAGAAAGTGCAATGAGTATTTTTTAGAATAAAATGTATAAATTCCAAAATTAATATACGTCATGTTTTGTACCAAAATTGTTATCATTCTATTACCAATATCATGTTGTCATTTGTTTTTCAATAGGTTGAATCATTAAGGACTGTTGCTTGATAAAAAGGATAGGGGTGTAAAGTAAAATTTTCAAAGTGTAAATTTTCTTTTGCGACTGAGTATATATACTTGAATTCATTATTATCATAATCAAAAACCGTTTTGAACATAAATTTTGCCTGTTTTAATCAGTATGAACAATATGATAAATGCAATTTGTCCCCTTCAAATTGTACATTGATTTAATGATTTATCCATTCTACTTATTATTATTATTGAGGCTCCCCAGGAGGGGGAAAGGGGTCCATCTTCCTTTGTTCCCTGAAAATATGAGTCAGTGTACCCTTGTTCCCAGAAAATATTTTGCTTTGTTCCCCGAATTTATTTTTCCAATGTACCCTTGTTCTCTAAAAGTATTTCTAATATTTAAATATTTGCTAATGTTCCCCCAAAATTCATTCTTGCCTACAGTAATTATAGTTGCATCTTATACAACACTGTCATCAAAAAAATATTGTTTGAAATGTTAACTTTTTGTGTTTTTTTTTTTTTTGATATTAAAACAAGATGTTAGAGTTTTATTTCCTGTAAAGTCATCTTCACTTGTTCCTTAAAAATAAGTGTCAATGTTCTCTTGTTCCCTAAAAATAACAGCCATTATTCCCTTGTTCACCAAATATAAATGGCCATGTTCCCCAAAAAACCTGAGAGGACCTCATTATTGAGTTGCTTTCAATTTGACAATTTATTTGCATTGTTCTTTCATTGATATTTATCTGTACTTTCACATTTTCTGTGCTCGCCTCAAGGTTTTACCTTAGTTCATATTAGAGCTATACAGTCATTCTCTCAACTGTCACAAGTATGTTACCTTTTTAGCCTCTTGTTACACTAACTGATGTCGTCTGATCCAGGTTTTGCATGGTAATGAGGTTGTATATGTCAGTCAGCCATTAAAACACACAATATCGCCTGTTTGCATTAATTTGGAACTCGACACTTTTTCCCGCGTAAATGTCATCAGTCTAAAGTAAATCACACGAAGTAGCTAAAATTACGCAAACGCCGAATTAAAGGTGAAGGTCATTTTGGAAAATACTGAGCCAAGTAAACAAAAATTCCGAACAAATAAGTGGTTTGTAGAATATTCCATCAGGTAAGTATTGTTATGCTATATTTTTTATTTTTTTTATACACAATATGCAATAGATGTCATCGCTGATGCTATTGACAGTGTTAATGTTTTTGAAATTAAGTGGTCAAATAATTTGAATTTGTTGGAAAAAATGCATACATGCGCAATAGCACATCAGCTATTGTCTATGTGTATATGATCTACAGTCTAAGTAAACATGTTTACCTTGAACTGTCATCAGCCACAAGTGCCAACTCTGCGCTTGGCATAAACAGTCAATTTAAACTGATACACTGAATTTTATATATTCACAAACGTTTTAATCCAAAAAACATTTTGATAAGAGGTGCATTAGTTAAAAACTTGGTACTATGCAGTGTTTGAATGGCAAAACATAGGTGTCTTGCATAGTGATGTCATACAAGAAAATATCTACACACGGCCAGGTCATCTGCGCATATTTTGTGAAATAAGGTAACATTATATATATTAATCCGAGCCTTCTCTGACCTTACCAGCCCTTTTTACGATTTTTGATATTTCATCTGGCTGTGTACGGTCAGAGGAACTGCTATAGTAAAAACACGGGGATCTCCTCTCCCTCGCGGGAGAGGAACTACACTCTTGGTTTTAAATCAATATATCTATGTAAGTATTCGTTGTATTAACATTTCAAGCATATAAACCGATTGTCAATATATTTATTTACCTATCTGAACCGAAATATTTGTTTTATTAACCTTAATAAAGTTGCAACGGTCAACCGTTTCAGACGAAGTGAAAAAATATTACATTTCCAACATTTGTTATTATTCAGGTCAAATGTCACGTGATCGTGACCGGTGCGCCGATAAATATTTCCCGCAAAATTAAAAAATAATCAAAATTGCGACCAACTTTTCCTTTTGGCACTAGCAATACTCTGAACAACATTCAATTGTTTATCTTTAAAGTTTAGACCCTAATTATGCCCCGAGAAGAGTTTGTTCCACTCCAAAAATCCCTCGATGCTGTCAGTTGATAGTGGACTTATTTGATGAGGGGAATATGAATGCCTTTACCTCTCGCGAGAATAACACGGGAATTTAATTAATATGCAAAATGACAATATGGCGGATATAGTAAATAAAAGTGTACTTCAAAACATAAATGTTTTATTTTGTCACTACCATCGATAAAGGTGTAGTTTTATCATTGCAACTTGGTATAATAAACATTAATTGATCGATCTGTTAAGCTAATTTATCGTAAAACATCGACCCGACACCGCAAACATCGTTGAACGTGCATGACTGTGCGTTTTTAGTAATCCCCCGGTTTTCACTATAGGAGTTCCTCTGACCCTATAAAGCCGCAATAAAAAAAAAATATATAAAAAAAGGCGTTTAGGGTCAGAGAAGGCTCGGATTATATATATATATATATCTTAATTTGCCATAATGTGATATTCAGTTGAAGATTAATTACCGGTATTTATTGATTAGGTAAGGGTGTTTATTTAGAGTTTTGTTGTGGTTTATTTGAGATATTAGTTTTTAAACGAGTATGTTGTGCAGTCTGAAATTGTCAAGAAAGCCAGTGGTGCATCATTCTGTAAATGTCCATAATATATATATGTAAAAAAACAAAACCAGACTCAAATAAAGGAGACTAACCAAACTCACGCTGCCCCACTACACCCACACATGAATGAACACCAGCATCAGAAGGGCACTCAAAAGGAAACAAAAGACCCTCAAGAAAGCCAGGTACACATGACTCCAGAAAGAGGTACAGTGGGAAATCAGAAGGGTCAACAGGGAGTACACGGAAGAAGTCGGCAGTGGCTACAAAGACGAATCCAGACGGTTGGTCGTTCATAAAGAGCAAGGGCCAGAAATCTACCTCAAGAACAAGTATGGTGTCATAAAATTGACATTCAAAGCTAAGTCAGCATATTGAATGAGTAATCTTTAATCTTGTCCACTAAAAGAAGATGCCAGCAGTACCACTGATAAAGGACAGAGTCCACACAAGACAATGCCAGATAAAACAATTGCATGGAAAGGTGCCCACAAACTTCTGAAAGGACTAAAGCCCCACAAAGCCACAGGATTTTAACCTTTAGGCTAACTGCAGCGTTTGTCCTTCATACTTAGTCCTGCTGAACCAAATACGTTCGCGGTTCTTAGATTGGAAGAAGAAGAAGAATCAAGCATACATGGATACATTGGGTCCTAGGAACCTAGCAGGGATTTGGATCAATCTATCTGCCAATGATTCCAGGCCCATGCTGGAAACCCATGAATGTCTCATGTCTATCAGAGATAGATATATTACATGTGATAATTTGGTTAGTAAGGTTAAAAGATTGTTACCAAGGTTTTCCTTAGGAAAAATCTATTTATTGGTTAGGCAGACGGGTGGCATCTAACTCATGGTTTCCGCTCAATAACTTTTGTTGGGAATGAGATATTGTGATGAAACTTGCAGGTTAGGTAACTTATATGATAAGAAAGATTGGTGATTGCATTTGGGGTCACTGGGGTCAAGGTCATGTCACTGTTACGAAAAATAGAAAAATGGTTTCTGCTCAGTAACAGTCGTTTTGTTAAGCCCGCTTTCCATGGAATGTATTATTGGGGCGGTTTCACCGCCGAATTTTGTCGGCGCAGAACACGCGCTGCTTTTGTAAAAATCGCTTCACACTATCTGGTATACTGACGTTTCCATTGGAGCAGATTGCTGCGCTGATTAGTGAACATGCGGACAAAATCCGCTAGTAGAGGCGATTTTTCTCCGCTTGTCTGCGTGTACAGTGCGTGGATATTCCTATTGCGTCTTAGGGTATACTCAAGCCCCTAGTCCAAAAATCACTTATCTGGGAAGAGATATAACTCAAGGAATGCCCTGGGATCTGCTGTTTACCAGTGTCTTAAGGGTGTACCTGTTCATGAATATGAAAAATGTTTTCAAAAGTGGATTGCGCGGCTCAAAATGTGCGTTTCGGCTAAGGGGGAGTCTTTGAAGGAAATCGCAAAACAATTGATCAAAAATGATTATAGTATTCTAGTATCAATACCAATTGCATTATTTACGGAACACCCCTCCTATATTAAGTAAGTAAAGTATTTTATATAATTTACGCATTAGATCAATTTCACTAGGTATATGTTTCAAAGATAATTTATCAGGGTTCGACACTAACTTTTTTAAATGGGTAGTCCGGAGGACTAGTGCTCCGGACTACCGACTTTAAAAATCTAGTAGTCCTCCTGAGAACTATATGGTCAGTGAACGAAGTGTCTGACAATGTCGCGAATTTAGAATATTACGTGGACTCTGTGTATTCTAAAATTAGGAATAATCAGGCATTGTGGCAATTGAGGTAAGCAAAAGCTCTATTTAATTTAAGCTGGACACAGGTGCACAAGTAAACCTTCCAAAAAACGGTGTATTTAGCAACAAAAACAACAGGTGTAGAACAGGAAATAAACTTCAAAGTGAACAGTGCCAAAATCCCTTTTCGTCTTGAAGATACCAACTGAAATCGTAAAACTTTATTTTGTTCGGTTTCTCCCCAGGCAGACTTTCATCAGATTTAGATGCATTTTCAACCGTAACCAACTTGACACAGGTTGATCGAATGCAATATTATTCTGGTCTTCGTTTCATTTTTATTGAAAATACTAATTATTCGACAATTACCCCAAACTTATTTTTCAGTCATACCCGCATTGAGTAACAAAACACAAAATCATTCCCTAATCCATAGACATAGATAAGTTATTGATGGCTATGACTAATCGTAGGATTCAATACATTTCCGTTGATTTCTCTCGTCTATAAAGCAATCGCAAACAAACTCGCTTTATACCAAACACATTTAATTATTTCATAATTAGCCGTCAATAAAACACACAATAGAAGTTTGCGCTTTTGCTAATTGACGACAGCCGCAAAGGTTCTTTACAACTGTGCCGATGTCAGTCATATAATTATAACCGCCTTTTAAATTGATTTATCGCAGGAGAAATCAGTTTCAAAGTATCTCGTCTAATCATAACCCCGCCCTTGCGCAGTAGTTTGTAGTACGATTTTTAATTATTCACCAAACGGAAAAATATGACGGCTTTGATTGGTTTACTTAAATAGAATGCGCACATGATCTAATCATCTTATCGCCTAACGAGCAAACATGGCGGTTATTTCACATCTAGCCTTAGGCAAACCGATAATGATCGATAATTAGGCTATTGTCGGGTTGTTATTTAATGGTAATGGGATTAAATAAGGTACTTTTGAAACATGCGCTGATTGTGTATTTTAGAGGGTTTTGTTAATTATGAGGTTAATCACATTTGAAATTGCTGAAATTAACCAGAAAATGACGGCGACTCAGATTTCGCCCCACATCGATAGAAAAGCGAAGTTTTAAGCGACTTCGCCTAATCGAGTGACCCCGGCCCTATATTAGGAATGTGTATTTTACGGCCGTAATATCTATAATCCGACGGACTAGCCAACTTTCACGTTTAGGTAGTCCTCCTGAAAAACAGGTGGGCACAGGACTAGCGGACTAGCATTAGTGTCGAACCCTGTTTATCCTCTTCACATGTTTCCTGTTTGCAAGTCAAGCAGGATTTCCTCACTTATTCGTGTATATATGCAGATTCGCTTATTAAGATTCGCATGTATTATGAAATTTAAACAATATGTATTGTACAATCTACAAGGCTTGTTTTTACATAGTGACAATATTACGCATCCAGGTGGAAGCTATAGGATTGTACACGTCTGTTTCCTGATGATGTGACTACATGACAGTTGAAAGAATAGGTATTTTTAGTGTTTAACGACATTCTATTTAAATGGACACACGGCAATCTTTATTTTTTAAAAACTCACGGCGTCCCGCTAGTTTTTCTGCATAACTTGCATTTGTTGAACATTAATATTAATCATAAGAATACTATTAAGCAATTTGTTTGTGCATATTATTAATTTTTGATATTATTGCACCAATAATATATTAAAACTGATAGTATAATAAGACAAAATAGTAAATATTTAAAATTTGATTTATTTCAATGTAACCAGGGTGAAGGAAAAAAAGATACTGGATATATATAAATCGAGACAACCATTTCAAACATTTCAAGATGAAACCCTCTCCACACACACGTACACATAAGAATCTGTTCTACAAACCACTGACTTATAATAACAAACAGATTGGACACTGTACAATTTACCTGAATTTCACGTGGGACAGTGCGAATATTTCACAAAATGTTGTCCAACTTTAAACACTTGTATCTTGAAAGGTTTTATAGATACAAGTTTCATTTATGCCAAAACCCATCACAATCAAAGTGCTGAAAGCACTGATGGTTTCAGCACTGATGGACTAGGGGCTTTGGAAATTGAACAGTTATGTTGAGTGTACATGGTGTAAGTGCATTTATGAACATTGTATGCACTGCATGACCTTGCGTATGTATTTGGATGATACTACAGTCTGCCCACGGTGTTTTCTTTCCCGCCAAATGGATTAGTACTGACCATTGAATAATAATAGGTAACAGAAAAACCATTATAGCGAACAATTGTTATCAATAACGATGCATTGTTTTTCCTATTTTACTATTGGACTGTCTGTAAGTATCAATTTGGTTCTGTGTTGACAAAACTGGCGGAAAGCGTCTTCTTGAGTTCATTAATATGCAAATGAGCTACTTTATCCCAGGTTTGCAAAGCTGGATGTACGGGCTCCAAATGGGGTTTATAATATTTCGAGATAAAATATATCATCTTGTTTCTTGTCTTAATAGAAAAAAGTATAGGCCCAAACATCACATTCTTCAATTTTCTTTCCATTTCCCACAGCTTATTTACAATTTAGATGATATTTGTCTGATCCGGAGAACTATTTCTTCTCTACACAAGGCCAGGGCCCCTATGAATATGCATACAGTGAGTGGGATGTGTTTACCTCTTTTATGCGAATGAACACCCAATCAAAATGATAGCTGACGCTCTGTCTGTTAGCGTAGTGATACATTACGTCACTGACAATCTGTTGCGGATTCTAGCGTGCTCGAATTTTGTCGCCTTCTAAGGACTATGGCTTGAAAAGCCCCTAGTCCAAAAACCAGTAAACCCACTAGTGGAAGGGGCAAGAAGAAAAAAAGAGTTGGAGATGGACAGTTTGATTGAACAGGTAAAACAACGTTCAGCATCTAACATGAACAGCATCGAAAAGATAGCCTCCAAACTTTCATCAGAAGATGACGATGCAAACATTTTCACTCACTTGTCCAAGAGAATGAAAACATTCTCCAAACCAACACAAAAATGGGTGGAAGATGAAGTCCTGGGAATCTACATGGAGGCTAAGAGGCGAGAGAGAAACCAGGTACTACCACATATACTATAGGGCCTTCCCCAGCCATTTATGGCGTAGCGGCGCCGCGATCCCTTAACTTTTGAAACAGACATGCCGCGATCCTTAATCTGACCGCGACCCTTTAAAACCATGCCGCGATCCCTTAAAAGTGGGTCAAAACATTCATTTCCCAGTGTTAATTAATCACATATCTGATCAAATAACGCCTTTAGGCATAAACTTCTGACAAGCATACGTCCTTAGCTCCTGATTGGAGTGATTTCATAAGGATTAGAGGGGCAGAGATGTTAATTACCTCCGTGATAAGGGTCTAATTCAAGAATTCAACCATGCGTACATGATCTGTAAACGTGTTACGTCATCAAATGTGAAAACAATTTACTTATGTTATATTTTATTGTAGCGTTGAATTAACGTGCCTCCATCCATTTTATCGCGTTTTAAATAGATAATGATGAGAAAATAATCTCACAAATGCAAATTATTCGATAATCACATAAAATTATAAGAATCTGGGGGCTGCAGATTATAAATTTAGGTTACTTCCGGTTTTGAATTTGCTTCCGTGTTTAAAATAAAACGATTAATTATGATTAATTATGAATAAAGACAGCAATTTTATAACATTTAAATAAACTTACAACCGTTATAACCGTTTCCTACCTTCTT
Organism: Cyrtodaria siliqua; assembly: GCA_037043455.1. Lineage (NCBI taxonomy): Eukaryota > Metazoa > Mollusca > Bivalvia > Adapedonta > Hiatellidae > Cyrtodaria > Cyrtodaria siliqua. The sequence goes on along the minus strand of JAWPHD010013680.1, from coordinate 28,229 downwards.
TTTTTTCGAAAACGCTAATGACGATGCAGTTTACATGACTTAGACGTTAAGTTATTGTAAGACAATGTCAGCGTAAAAAGTTGATGTAAATCCGGATAGTCCTTATTTCGGATGCTTAAAAAACACACGACTGCGTTTTCAAGTGTGTTTTTTTTAAATGTTATTCACTTAAAAATAATATAATTACTCCTGCTTAACTTCACCACATCTATTATAGATGTGGTGAAGTTAAGCAGGAGTAATTATATTATTAAGTGTTTACAAGATAAAAAAAATTCTAGAACAGCAAAGGAAACAATGTATAAAGTTGAGTGTTATCTTTTTCCAAAAAAACAACAACAAAAAAACAGTAAAAAAAATCTACATGTACTATCTATGGCAGACTGGTAGATATATTTAAAACATGTTTTAAATGTGTCAGGTGTATGCCAAAACCCGTATTTTACTTCAAAACATGAAGAAAAAAATCGACATGCAGCAGGGGACCCCCTCCCGCACCCAGACCCACACCCTCGCGCGTTAAATGCCACTATCCCTTAAAAAAATCCTGGGGAAGGCCCTGTACTAATACTACTACTGCCCCCACCTACGCAGCAATGTAAGCCTCAATTTATAGCCAACAGCACCAACTTCAAGCAGTGCAGCAACCAGAGCCTGGACTACAGTACTTTAACTTGTAAAACTCCTAGTTTCCCCTCTTACCATTCCAGTGGTAATGAGGTGTAATAAACAGTAATAAAGCAAAATGCAATAAATATGCGTTTCTTTTTTTTGAACAGTATATAAAACTAACAATACACAACTTTCATGTATTGTATTGTTGTTTAACGGTCCATCAACATATATGGTCATTTCGAGCCGCCCCAGAGAGAGGGGACTGGATACAGGAGAATCCGGGCATTCATCCCTACCCTTTACGAAAGGATCTCATGATTCTTTAACGTGTTCGGTGTATAGCACCGATACACAGGACAGCCCGGTTTATGTCCCCATCCGACGGACGAGGCTAAGGAAATGTGTATTTCCCAAGAATCCAAGTGGGTCAGGCCACCCAGCTCCCTATGATAACAATGATAATATGAAGAATACTCTTACCTTACACACATCGCAAGTCTCTGTTTGGCACCGATGGCTTCTCTCACTACTGTCTTTCTGCTGCTGATGGGGCCTAGAAATCCCAATATTGCCTCCATTTGCTGGGGGGACATCCTGAAGTATTCTCGGTATTTGTCATGGTCCAGCTCCAGATGTTTTAACAAATGGTAAAATGCATCAAATTTCTTTCTTCTTTTTATTATATCATGGATCCAAAACCTATGTTTTCTTTTGCCAAGCATTAATTTCTTCTTTATAATTAAAATAAACATGTCAAGATCAAGCTGTTCACAATGTGCAGGTAACAGTCTCAACTGAAGGTGCCTTCTAGATACGGCCATTTTGGTTTTGAATAAAATATGTATTTCCGCGCATGTGCTTTTACTAAAATCTGCACACACTGTCAGCGTCATGGAAATGGTTTTCTCTGCGCGCACGTGCAGACAAATGTAGCGCGGTAAAAGGTAGCGCGGTAAAAATACGCTGCATGGAAAGAGGGCTTTAGGAAGTGGGTATTGTGACAAAACTTACTGGGTATGTATCTTATGTGAAAGGAAGCTTGGGATTGCATTTGTGGTCACTGGGATCAAGGTTAAAAGGTCAGATATTTCAATGAAATTTGCTATGTAGGTAGCTTATTTGGAAAGGCAGCTTGGGATTCATTTGGGGTCATGGGTCAAGGTCAGGGTCGCTGTGACTAAAAGTAGAAAAATGGTTTCCGTTCAATTACAAACAATTTGTTAGAAATGAAGTATTGCGAAGAAACTTGCTGGGTAGGTAGTTTATATGGAAAGGCAGTTGACATTGCCGGTCAAGGTCTTGTCATTACATGTACTACTAAAAATAGAAAACATGTTTTCCAGGCAATAACTTCAGTTAGGAGTGGGAAACTTGGTGTGTAGGTAGGTTACATGGAAATAAATATTGGAACGAAACCTTGTTTTAAGCTTATGGAAAACCTGGTTTTCGTGGAATTTCCACACTTCTTGTTTAGTGTTTATATTGAATTTTAGATTTAATAAGTTTTATCATAAATGATACAAATAAATTGTTCACTGCCATAATTTGTCTTCATATACATTATTAGCCTTAATAATCTCTGTATCAGATCACCTGCTATTTCTGATAGTTTCCGTTATAGTATTGAATGTACGGTAATGTACAGATTTTACCCACAACTTTATTACTCAATTACTAAAAAGCAACTGATGGCTTCTTATGTGTCAGCATACCTTAGTTTTTTCCTTATTTACTTCTGTCTATCATCTCTTTTATTTCATCTCCTTAGCATCACCATTGAAGTCAATACCATTGAATTGTTGTCAAAGTGGACTGATCAACATAACATGTAGCTGTAGATATATTATCAACATTCTGACATAATTGATATATATTAAAAACATTATTATAGTCTTTTTTAAAAATATCCAGTCTTCTGTACTGTTTAAATACTGCTTTCAGAGATAAACTGCGACAAAAAGTCTCGGAATACGACGTATCAAATGCGAGGCATATGGAATCAGAAGACTAACCTACTTCTTGGTTCATCGACTGTGGGATTATTGTTGTGTTGTACTGTGATTTTTAAACCATTTCGAGGAATTATGGCGTGGAGATCAACTGGCACTAGTAACGCTAACTTAATTGATAATTTACATAGTAAGTTTGTTTTTCTTCTAGCAATCATATATCAAGGGCTCAATGCGAAAATTTAATATCTTTTTCTTTATAAAATATTTATATAGAGGATCTTACATGAGTACTCATTCATTATTGAATTTATTAAACAAGTTGGCAAAGTGATATAATGCGATAATGAATGAGAACGAATGTTAGATTCTATTTATCACATAACTCGCATATCGACTTTTATTGCATTTTGCCTGTCGCTTTAACACGCGAAACCGACATAAATCATGGGAATTGGATCATAGTCATTATCAATTTTATTTTGACGGTGCATACTAGGCTTATTTGCATTCTTATAACTTGTGGTATATCGAAAATATAGAATGGTGTTATTCCACTCCCACATCGTAAGTTATGTGATAAATATAGTTACAAAGGTTTCACGCTCAAACAACCATTTTGTTTTATTTTAAAACTACATTGTCTCCTTTTCAAGTAGTTTATGTTTGGTGTTTAACCTCATTTTTAAGCACATTTTTAGGCTATGTATGACAGTTGCTTTTTGTTGTGGACCAGACCCGGACACTTGTACCTGGGTAGAATCAGAACTCTATACCTCCCGCCATCCATAAGAAATGACACTTTCTCACAAGTCGGGCTCCCAGTGGGATTCGAACTAACAATTGGTGAGAGGTGAGAAAGTTTCAAACTCATCATCGCTTACCCTTTCAGCCACAGATGCACTTTAAATTGATTGAAAACGTTATTACTATGACTTGCGAACATTTTGAAAAGGGAAAGACACATAATGCATTTCAAAGCAATTTTAATGATTTGTTAGTATTTCGATCAACCATGCGTATGACGAAAACTAGCTACGCACCTGGTGATCCATGCCAGCTGATTTGAGCAATTATTTTTCACAGAGAATGGCATCATCAAGTCGGAGCGGGTTGTCCAAGCCATGAAGGAGGTGGACCGTGGTTATTATTGCAAGCATAACCCATATGTTGACTCGCCCCAGAGCATAGGGTATCATGTTACCATCAGTGCACCACATATGGTACGTTTTCATAATTATTTGATGGATGGTTAAATCTGCTTTCCTATCATATATCACGACTTTTAAGGCTTTCCCAACAGAAAAAATAGGATTTTTTTTTTAGAGATATCTAGTCTAGTTATTCATACTACTAAATTCACGGGTACTAAACATTGGCACTAGAACATTTTGGAGATATATGAAAACGAGAGTCAATGACACTTCCGAGGTAGTAACCAGGATTAAAATGACAAAATAAAGGTGAGTTCAGCTCGTTGTTTTTCATAATATCATTAATTCAACGATTTATTTCAAAGATCGGGGAATGCTATTCCAATTATATGTGTTCAAAGTATGTCTAAGTTGCAAAAATATTACAAACTATTGTTTAATTTCACACCTAGGTCTTTTATAAGATTGGAAGGTGTGTGTGTTTTCTTCGACAGAGCGCAATTTTTCGGTGCATATTGTTATTTATTTATGAAAGTCAGCTGTTGTTTTAGTGGAGATGTAAAGCCTTTCATGTAATCATTACTCTGTACTAAACAGGTTTATCAGAAAACAGAACAACGGATTTATCACCAATTTTCGTCATCAACCCTAGCTCTGGCTCATTGACTACCTTTTGCCGAAAATTGGTGATAAATCCGTTGTTCTCTGTTTTCTGATAAACCTGTTCAGTACTGAGTAATGATTACATGAAAGGCTTTTCATCTCCACTAAAACAACAGCTGACTTTCATAAATAAATAACAATATGCACCGAAAAAATTTAAAAAGACCTAGGCGTGAAATTAAACAATAGTTTGTAATATTTTTGCAACTTCGACAAACTTCGAACACATATAAGCCGATTTTTTAAATAAATCGTTGGATTAATGATATTATGAAAAACAACGAGATGAACTCCCATTTATTTTGTCATTTTAATCCTTGTCACTACCTCCGAAGTGTCATTGACTCTCGTTGTCATATATCTCCAAAATGTGCTAGAGTCAATGTTTAGTACCCGTGAAATTCTACTAAATTGTTTCACTGAAAACATAAATTTACATAAACTCCATAAAAAAATCGCAAATAATATACCATATGGTATATATATGGCATACCAAACTTCCTCAAAACTTGACTGGTGATGTTTTTTACAAATTTACAAAAAGTATTACGAACCAACACAAAACTTTGGATGTCATGGAGGCTTGAGGAAAATATTTACATAAATTACGTGTTAATTAGTCGTTTAACATGTAACTTACCAACGTAAATGTCTGGCCTAAGGATTTTATTACGACTATTGCAAAGAGCGAGGAGAGAGAGTCTAGGACAATTTTTAAGAATGAAATATCCAAAATCTGTCAAATTTACCTGGGCTTTCTTACAAGGTGAAATGGCCCTCTTTTGGGTTTGATTTCAATCAGTCAAATTTGAGGGACAACCCTAGCGGTAGTTGAGAACATTTTTAGCTCACCTGAGCCTTACTCACCTGAGCCATAGGCTCAAGTCAGCTATTGTGATCACTTTACATGGATGATCCTGAGGTTAATGGTTTTCAAATTTGTTAAAATTAGGTCAACATCCAAGATGGCCGTCATTACCATAAAAGGTTAAAATATTCAAAAATCTTCTTCTCAAGAACTACTGAACAGATTTCAACAATTTTTCTTTATTAATAATCGCCAACGCCTAGAATATCAAATTTGTTCAAATGAAGTTTGAGGGGTCAAAAATGGCTATTCCCCGGTGGCCCAAGGTTTATATATAGAGATTTTGCATGTTTTACATAGACTTATGTAGTCAAAGAAATCTTCCTCTTTGAAACTACAAGAGCCAGAGGTTTAATATTATGCATTTACCATAAGCTTATGGTCCTCTACCAAGTTTGGCCAAATTGTGACCCTGGGGTCACATGTTTGGCATAATTTGCTTGCATTTCTCAAACAGTTTAGTATGGCTTGTTCCAAACTGCATATACACATAACAACTGATGACCTTATGTCCCACTACATCACACATTGTTGGTTGCCTAATTTATTACATAATTATGGCCCTTTGTTGACTTAGAATTATCCACTCTAATTTTGTATAATGAACTACATGTGGTTTTCACTTCAAATATTTTCATGGATTGTTATTACACTTGACATATAGGTCACACGTGATGATGTGATGTGCCTCTGCATCAAAGTTTTTTGCTTCTGCAATTTTTTACAGAATTAAGGACCATTGTTTTACTTAGATAAAAAAAAGGTGGTGTATTCACCAGTTCTGGTTATTTGAATGGCTTTGTGCAGGACTCTTCTACCTAAAACAATTATTATTTACACTTAGAATAATCTTGCACCAGAATAGTCTTGCACCAAGCGCTCTATTAACCTAATGATAAAACTTTAACTCAACACATATGTCATGTGAGCGCTTCAAGGAAAATTGTTACCCATATATTCATGAAACTTCACACACATCATCTTAACCAAAGGAATGTCATTATACATGTCCAATAACTCTGACTTTCATTTTGGCAGGATTATGCCACTTTTCATAAAACTTTAACTACAACCTAAACTTGGCTCATACTTTGGCACAATATTGACCTACGGTCATGAAACTATACAATTCTTCCTTGATATGTTAGTGCTGTGCAAGGGATGTTTGTTTAAATATTGAAAAATGATGGTTATTGTTTGTTTTGCAGCATGCCCATGCCATGGAGATACTATCTGGTCACATGAAAGAAGGAGCATCAGTTCTCGATGTTGGTTCTGGTAGCGGATACCTCACAGCGTGTATGGCCCTCATGGTAATACCAATGAAATCTTTGATTTTGGTGGACATGAATTTCGTTTAATTTCGTATTTTTTAGCTCTACTGGCAGAGCTTATGCGAAAGCATTTTACCTTGCAGGGGGGCGTCTGTTAGCAGCAGTTTCTCTGACACCGGGGGCGTCTGTTAGCAGCGGTTTCTCTGACACCGCTATGCCAGTTTTACTCAGTTTTTGTTGATCCAACATTCAAGATGACGGCTGTTGTTGGAGTCACGTTTTACGTAGACATATTGGGGCAAAACTTAAAAGTCTTCTTCTCTGAAACTACAAGGTATAGGGCATGCATCATATGCTTACAGTCCTTTACCAAGTGTGTTCAAATGGTGATCCTGGGGGTAAAGTCTGGCCCAGCCCTGGAGATCATAGATATAGTTTTATAGGAACATTTTTAAAAAACATACTGCTCTGAAAATCCATGAGCTAGTCTACCGTAGGTCTAATATTTTGGATGTACCATAAGCTTATAGTCCTGTTTCAGATGAAGTTTGTTCGAATCAAGACCATTGGGTCAGATTTGGCCCAACCCAGGGGTGACATGTTTTACATAGACATATAAAGGGTAACACCTTAAACGAGTTTCTTCTCTGCAACATGTTATACACTTACTAAGCATGAACAGACTGATACAACCATCCAACCAGCATCAGGCCTGGAGACATAGCCCTTGGATCATAACTTGGAGACCATTGAAATCCCTACCCAATAACAATATTTATCACATAACTTATGACATGGGAATGAAATAACACCATTCTATATTTTCAGTATACAACTAACTAGTTATATAACTATGCAAATAAGCCTGGTACACGGTCACAAAAAAAAAAGATAATGACTATAATCCAATTCCCACGGTTTATGTCGGTGTGTTAATGTGACAGGCAAAATGCAATAAAAGTCAATGAGCGAGTTATGTGATAAATAGAATCTAACATTCGTTCTCATTCATTATTGAATTTATTAAACTCTTTAGCAAAATTGATATAATGCTCGGCAAGAGTCTCGCATTATACCATTTTACCAACTCGTTTAATAACTTCGATAATGAATGAGTACTCATGTAAGATCCTCTATATACAATTACTGGGCATGAACAGGCAGATACAACCATCAGTCTGGGGTCCATTTGAACTATTTGTGGAAATAACCTGTGGGTCATAACTTCGAAACCGTTGAGATACCCTACCATTTAACCATATATATACCGGTACACAACATTTTACAGCGAGTAAAGCGATGCAGGCCATGTATGTTTGGAAATTATGTTAGCCTCACATGTAGTTACTTTGTTGTGTCCTTAGGCAGGACAGGTTGAACTATTAATTATTAATAATGATCTGCAAATATTCCAGTTATGTAGTTTAACTAACGGGATGGCATTGTTCTCTAAATGTCTTCAAGAACTGACTGCACTTCCATGGTGCATCTTAAAAAAAAAAAAAAAAAAATGCAATAGCGCATGAAAAAATTCCTGTGGAGGACCCCAATGTGACACCGTGAGTTTTAAAGAAAAATAATAATGCCTTTAATAAATAAATAAAAAAAATAAAAAATGTCATCATTGAAAATAAAAATTTCAGTCAATTACATTGTGTACTGCTTTAACAGGTTGGAGCATCGGGTAAAGCAGTGGGTATAGACCACATTAAGGAGTTGGTCGATGATTCCATGAACAATATAAAGAAAGACCCCAAGATCGCTGCGCTGCTGGAAACTGGACAGTTGGTGATGGTGACGGGTGATGGCAGGAAGGGATATGAACCTGAGGCTCCCTATGATGCCATCCATGTTGGGGCTGCGGCGCCTACCTTGCCACAAGATGTATGTTAATATCTTACATAAAATAGATAATAACTGAAATAGGTGTTGCAAAAGAAATAGGGTAATCTTAATTGTTATGCTTCCATAGGTCAAATAAAGCAGTATTTGTACTTCCAGTTTCTTGACCATCCCTGTTTTGCATTGCTACTCATTATATGTTTTTGGCATCTGGATTTTAAGAATAAAAACAATCCAGATGTTTGATGTAGATATAAATGGTATTTACTCAAACATACATAGCGTGTGTCCTGATGTGAGAAAAGACAACAAAGACATTCGTTAACAATTAAAATAATTTTCCTAGCTATTTTTATATTCCCATCTTTAGACCATGTCATGGTGTTGTCTATCCATTAACCTTTAGCTGACTAGTGATTGTGGCCAATAACTTTCAAAGTATTAAGTCTACAATAATGGAACTGTGTACACATCATGATTACGTGCATATATCTGAAAAAGGCCAATAACTTTGAATCATATTTTTTTTTTTTCCCCTTCGAAAAGACTTAACATGAAACTTAACCTTCACTTTTATTTCTTGGTTCTCTCCCCATCTCACAATGGGTGAGATTGGGAGATAAAAGCCCTCCTCATTTCATTTTACACGGCAGATAAAAGCTCTCTTCCCCATCAGCGAGCACAAGGGCAGAAAAAAAAAGCTCTTCCCCATCTGCAAGCAGAAGCACAGAAAAAAAACACCTTACCAGGCTAAGGCTTTAAAGCTGGAAAGAAATATCCGCCTTTACTCACAAAATAAATCTAAAGGGCCTTTAACTCGTATATTTTTGAGTTATGTTCCTTAGAAAAAAATCAACCTCAGTTTCAAAGTTAGGAATGCTAAAGCACAAACAAGCATACTTTCCATATTAACAAAATGTACAGACCTATAGCTGTGGTATAAACTTTCTTGTACGTTATCTGACGGGGGTATAATTATGTCCTATTCGGTAGTGCTCTTTCTAAAACATGTTATAGAAACATATAAATATTGTTGGGCCTTATTACTGTTAACTATGAAAGCAGAGATTCAGACAAGCATGTTTCCCTCAGTATAAGATGGCACATTAAGGCCGACCATAAAAAAAAAGAGTTGGTTTGCTGTTTCTGTACCTATCCATTAAAAAGGGCCCTTCCCAAAACTTTTTATAGCAGTTCTTTAACATTTGTTTTAACTAGCTTTAATATATTTTTCTTTAATTTCTTATTTTTATTTTTTTACCTACCTACCCAATTTCAAAATCCTGGGTAGGGAGACGGCAATTTTTTTTTTTTAAGGATGGCGTAAATAAAACCTCACTTTTAATTTCTGCAAGTCAGTGATGCAAAATCTTTAGCCTTGATCACTTTACGATTGCTGTGTGTCGGTTTAAAAATAATAAATTAAAATTGTTTTTTTTAAATAAATTGGAAAGAAATAACATTTGTTTTTTAGCTCGTAGATCAACTGAAGCCAGGGGGTCGTCTCATCATTCCTGTGGGAGCGATGGGCGAGAACCAGATGTTACAACAGATCGACAAACATGCAGACGGTTCCACAACAAAGTCAAACTTGATGGGAGTGATATACGTGCCGCTGACGAATAAGGAGAAACAGTGGCCAAGGTGGAGCTAAGTTCTCGATAATTATCCCACCTACTGCATGCTGGGAATTTTAGGTGTATATATACATGCTGTATAGACAGTATAGTGGATCTCGAACACCTTTCCATTCCTATGTGGTTGTTGCACTATTCGCAAACAAGTTTGATTTAAAACAACCCTGTTAAACAGCTCTATAAAACTTAGAGGGTATAAATGGAGGATATTTGTTGGATTGGAGTGAATATAGGCTTTATTTTCATCGCTGAGAAAACTTATATTTTCACGAGTGCTTTAGCACGAGTGGAAATATTTGAGTTTCCTCACTTCGAGATAAAAAATAAATCCTATACTCACGACAGAACAACAGATTTTCTTTTTATTATATACAAACAACCTTAGAAATTGTCTTAGATCTAATAAAAAGAAGATAAATGTGACACGCAACAGTTGCGTTACGTCATTGTTTATATTTTCACAGTGAAAATATAAACAATGAAAATAAACGGTTTTATTAGCTCTACTGGCCGAAGGCCAGCAGAGCTTATGGGATGGCGAGTTGTCCGTCGTCCGTCCGTCCGTCCGTCGTCCATTGTTAACTTTTGTCTTGTGACAACTCTCGGGCCTTTATTTTTCATCCGATCTTTACCAAACTTTAACAGGTTGTTAATATCAATGAAAGCTCGGACAAGTTCGAAAACCAGCCAGATTGGAATAATTTCACCGGAGTTATGGCCCTTGTTTTGCTGAAAAATACCATATTAAGCCTTGTGAACACTCTAGCACCTTCATTTATTATTTGATCTTTACCAAACTTGCACAGATTGTTAATATCAATGAAAGCTTGGACAAGTTCGAAAATCAGCCAAATCAGATCAATAACACCGGAGTTATGGCCCTTGTTTTTTCTGAAAATTGCTATTTTCTGCCTTGTGAACGCTCTAGCACCTTCATTTATTATTTGATCGTTACCAAACTTGCACATATTGTTAATACTATTTATAGCTTGGACAAGTTCGAAAATCAGCTGAATTGGGTCAGTAACACTAGAGTTATGGCCCTTGTTTTTTCTAAAAAATGCCATTTTCTGCCTTGTGAACACTCTAGCACCTTCATTTCTTATTTGATCTTTACCAAACTTGCACAGATTGTTAATATCAATGAAAGCTCTAACAAGTTCGAAAACCAGCTAAATCGGATCAGTAACACCGGAGTTATGGCCCTTGTTTTTTCTGGAAAATGCTATATTCCGCCTTGTGAACACTCTAGGGCCTTCAATATTAATCAGATCTTTACTTAACTTTGCCAGTGTCTTTATATCAATGAAAGCTCAAACTAATTTGAAAACCGGCAAGATCGAAATTATTTCAATGGAGTTATGGCCCTTGTTTTGCTGAAAAATGCCATATTAAGCCTTGTGAACACTAGCACCTTCATTTATTATTTGATCTTTACCAAACTTGCACAGATTGTTAATATCAATGAAAGCTCAGACAAATTCGAAAACCATCTAGATCGGACTATTAACAGCAGAGTTATTGCCCTTGATTTAGTTAAAAATGCTATATTTTGCATCGTTAAGACCACAGAGGCTTCATTGTTCATCCGATCTTTACCAAACTTTATCAGATTGTTAATATCAATGAAAGCTCGGACAAGTTCGAAAACCAGCCGGATTGGACCAGTATCGGCGGAGTTATGGCCCTTGATTTAGTTAAAAATGCTAAATGTTGCCTCGTTAAGACGATAGGGCCTTCATCTTTCACTCGATCTTTACCAAACTTTACCAGATTGTTACTATCAATGAAAGCTCGGACAAGTTTGAAAACCAGCCAGGTCGGACCAGTATCGGCGGAGTTATGGTCCTTGATTTAGTTCAAAATGCTATATTTTGCCTCGTTAAGACAATAGGGCCTTCATTTTTCATCCTATCTTTACCAAACTTTACCACATTGTTAATGTCATTGAAAGCTCGAACAAGTTCGGAAACCAGCCATATCGGACCAGTAACAGCGGAGTTATGGCCCTTGATTTAATTAAAAATGCTATATTTTGCCATGTTAAGACGATAGGGGCTTCATTGTTCATCCGATATTTACCAAATTTTATCAGATTGTTAATATCAATGAAATTCGGACGAGTTTGTAAACCATTCATATTGGACTAGTAACAGCGGAGTTATGGCCCTTGATTTAGTTCAAAATGCTATATTTTGCCTCGTTAAGACGATAGGGGCTTCATTGTTAATCCGATCTTTACAAAACTTTACCATCTTGTTAATATCAATGAAAGCTCGGATATTTTCGAAAACCAGTCAGGTCGGACTAGTAACAGTGGAGTTATGGCCCTTGGTTTAGTTAAAAAAGGCTATATTTTGCCTCGTTGAGAAGATAGGGTTTTCTTTTTTCATCCGATCTTCATCAAACTTTACCAGATTGTTAATATCAATTAAAGCTCAGACAGTTCGAAAACGAGCCAGATCGGACCAGTAACAGCGGAGTTATGGCCCTTGATTTAGTTAAAAATGCTATATTTTGCCTTGTTAATACGATGGGGTCTTCATTTTTCATCCGATCTTTACCAAACTTTACCAGTTTGTTACTATCAATGAAAGCTCCGACAAGTTTGAAAACCAGCCAGATTGGACAATTTACACCAGAGTTATGGCCCTTGATTTCGTTTTCTGAAATATGCTATATTTTGGCCTCATTTAGTAGAATGGCCAAATTTCATTGAAATTTTTCAGGGATGATCAGTACCAAGCCTAGTTGTACATATCGTCACTGTGTTCCAGTTGAATAATTTTGGTGGAGTTATGTCCCTTTAAAGGTTTTAATAAACAAACTTTGTCCCGACTAGTTTTCCTGAACCCCTGTCCGGATTTAAACAAAACTTTTTAGGGATGATCAGTTCCAGGTCTAGTTGTGCAAATCTTTGCCGTGTTCCGGTTGAAAGATTTTTGGCAGAGTTATGGCCCTTTAAAGGTTTTAATACACAAACTTTGTCTGGACTATTCTCCTGAACGTCTCCCCACATTTCAACGAAACTTTACAGGGATGATCAGCACCAAGCTTAATTGTGCATATCATCGTTGCATTCCGGTTAACAGATTTTTGGTGGAGTAATGGCCCTTTAAAGGTTTTTGATACACAAACATTTTCCGGGCTAGTTTTCTTGAACCCCTGGCTGGATTTTAACGAAACTTGACAAGGATGATCAGTATCAAGCCTAGTTGTGCATATCATCGCCATATTCGGGTTGAATGATTTTTGTCAGAGTTATGGCCCTTTAAAGGTTTTAATAGAGAAACATCCAGATTAGTCTGTTCTGAACTCCTTGCTGGATTTCAACGTATCTTGATGGGGATGATCAGTACCAAGCCTAGTTTCACCTATCATTGCAGTGTGCAGAGTTATGGCCCCTTAAAAGGTTTAATACACTAACTTTGTACAGACTAGTTCTCCTGAACCTCTGGCTGGATTTCAGCGAAACTTGTCAGGGACAATCAGTACCAAGCCTAGTTGCCTATATCATCACCATGTTCTGGTTGAACGATATTTGAAAGAGTTATGGCCCCTTGTGCATAAACTTTATCTTTAGCAAGTAGAGCGTCCACAGGCCCTCTTGGGCCTCTTGTTTAATCATAAAATCCACTATTTCACTGGAAAGTATATAATAAATAGTGTTTAACAACCGTTAAACAGCTGATGTGATATTGGGTTGGTATGGGGAATGGTGATGTGATATTGGGTTGGTATGGGGAATGGTGATGTGATATTGGGTTGGTATGGGGAATGGTGATGTGATATTGGGTTGGTATGGGGAATGGTGATGGTGATGTGATATTGGGTTGGTATGGGGAATGGTGATGTGATATTGGGTTGGTATGGGGAATGGTGATGTGATGTGATATTGGGTTGGTATGGGGAATGGAGATGTGATATTGGGTTGGTATGGGGAATGGTGATGTGATATTAAGTTGGTATGGGGAATGGTGATGTGATATTGGGTTGGTATGGGGAATGGTGATGTGATATTGGGTTGGTATGGGGAATGGTGATGTGATATTGGGTTGGTATGGGGAATGGTGATGTGATATTGGGTTGGTATGGGGAATGGTGGTGAGCAAAGATAACAATGGAGATAAAGATGAATACTGCAAATGAACCTTTCATGGCTATCCGGTGAAGATCGGGAATTCCAACACGAGGTATGATTGTTTTTATCGGAACTGAGGCTCTGCCGAGGTTGCGATTAAAACAATTATACCAAGGAATTTCCCTGTCTGAGCTGGATACCCATGATTGATTCTTTTTCTTGAATACCATTTTATATTTTGCACGTTGACGTCGCCAACTGACGTCATGCAAATTTATTGTTGATATCAGCGCGTGACTTTTATCTTCCCCCTTATGTAAGATCAGGCTTTCTTGCATACAGGATAAGGCTATCCAAGTTTTACATGGGGGATGGAAAGTCTTATCTTTATGGGTAAAGATAAAAGTCGGGCGCGCACCAACATCTGGTATGCAGGGAAACATGCAAAACAGTAGCTGGCAGCGTCAACGCACAACATGTCTCTGATATGCAAGAAAAACAATCTATCATGGGTATTCGGCTCAGAAAGGGAATTCCAATCCTCGGTATAAGTGTTTAATTGGAACCGAGGCTCTCTACCTTGGGTTGGAATTTCCTATCTTCACCAGATACCCATGAAAGATTCTTATATTCTTGATCCCCATTCAGTTCAAAACCATGTTTTCAGTTTCCAGGCTAGGGACGGGGGTTTCTACCTCCTGTTGTGACAACAGTTGACAATTTCTTTCGCTCCGCCAACTTGGGCTTATGCAACTTAGAAAAGGATGATACAACTTAACAAGCTACCGTGACATAAAGGAGATGTGACCTATTAAATGATTTCAAAGAAACATAATACAGGCGGCCATCTTGGATGGATAAACCTGTTTACCATATATTACATATAAATAAATATCATTTAAAGCAAGGAAAATCACTGCAGATGAATGTGATATCATTAAAGAGCAAACAATGTATACATGTTACACTCTATGTATTTAGTTTTATTACAATCGCTAATTTGATTTGAACGATCTTTGTATTGTAAAAGGGCTTGAAATATATGCTTTTAGTACCGTGTTCCTCCTAATGAATTGCAGCTATAAATGTATTTTATGTTGCATTTTTGGAGTTGTATATAGAACTCATATTCTTGCATATTTAAGTTTCATTTATTGGATTCATTGGATAAAATTAATGTGATGCTCTACATAGCCTTGCATCATCTACTTTTGTCCAACTTGTTTAATTATGCCCCTGCCAAAGATTGGTTGGGGCTATACTGTTTTGGCCTTGTACTGTTTTGACCTTGTCTGTGTCTATACTGTTTTGGCCTTGTCTGTCCGTCACTTTTGGTCATATTCTCAAAATGCTTTTACAAATTATTCATATTTCATTCGTTGATTACTTAAGTCGTACAAAAACATTTCGTCATATTTCTGATCACCTGCGACCAAAAGGTCGAAGTCACACACTTGGACGTTCTGTGTTCAGGTCTGCTAAAGTTATATGTTTGCTAATATTCTTGGATTGCTTTCATGTGAAATTACATTCACTGAGTTTTCTTCAGCGGGGGCAGTAGTCGGATCTGACATTTCTAGTTAATTCAGTATTGAACAGGCACTCGTTTTAACTCGTGCTTTGCAGCAATGTTGGCAAAATGTCGAAAGCCTCGGTGTTGTCAAACTCATTGAGCTGTCACAGGCTGTAGATGAATATAAACTTTACTTGGGTCCATAAAAACACTTAGGGTAACTTGCCCCTGAGTCGACCATTAATTGACGGTTGAATTTCTTTCTTTACTGGAAACTGGCGAAATTGTTACTACCAGTATTTGAAGGAAGGCAATCCAATGACATGTTTTCAAAGCAACAAGAATTATCTCAATCTATTGAGTGTTTTAGTTAATACCTTTATAGTTCTACTCGAGGGCTGTTACCATGTTTCGACTTTGGGGCATGTCTAAAATTGTCGTGCCCGATTTATATTTACATTAGGAAAAATAGACTGACTATTTATTGTAACAACTTGCAACAAACAAGCAATTTTATGAGCCACTATCGAAGCATATGCATCTCACGGGCAATTTTGGTGACTACAAACATATCATGTATCTCATCAAACGTGCTGGTACCACTAAATTGTTGCTGTTGAATGATACATGTATATTTAACACTGGGGAAGGTACCAGAAGGTTCCAGCAAGCACAAGCACGAACATAAGTGGAAGTGGCGAGAACCAATTACCTGTCGGACTCGGGGGCAAGTTACCCTAACAATCCCCTCAAAAAAATCAATTATTTTTTAAAAAATGTCAGCAAAGGCATAAACAATGACACACATTTAATTTCTTTTCAGATCCAAGAAAGAAGACCTCTGAAACAGATATTGATGTTCTTTATTTAGTGTTACGCTTAGAAGCACCAGTCTGGTATTCAAACATGTCTAGCTGAAACAGATGTGATCCTGCTGATACAAAAGCTTGCTATCCCTCCAAACATTGTTCCAGCGGACATTTTAAATGAATTGTTTTGGATATTTTGTTATTTCTATAAATGAATTTTTGCAATGTTTGATTACATAAACAGTTAACATACATTTATTTGTATAGATAAAAATAGTTCCAATACTTTGTTGAAGATGTGGTATCATCAAGATATATGGCAACAAGCAATAACTGATTTGTGACCTGTTGGTGTCACAAACTGAGGGCAAAAAGTGTTACCAGTGATAGCCGAAATCTATAGTAACAGTGAATGAAACTGTAAAAACTGATTATGCACTTATCGTAAATAAAATGCAAGAAAAACGCAGCATTTATTGTGAATTATGAGATATGAAATCCAAAGTTATTTTAATGTGTACAGCGGTCATTAGCATTGTCAGTTTCTCAATCAAATAACCGAATACACATATTGAATTCCAAAGAAGTTCAGAACGAAATCACAGATTTCTGGTAATATTTTGCTCTCTCTGAGAATGTGATTTCTGGTAATATTTTGCTCTCTCTGAGAATGCTGTGCCAGAAAAATGTATAAGCTCTGAGAATTCAAACTCCTCATTTTGTCTGACCGAGTAGACATAGTTTGAAAGCTTTAGATCAGTGACGAGCAGACACACCGACTAAATATGACTCGTCGCTTTATACATATTGATGGATGAACACAAAACTCAAGTAACTATATAAAGTACATTGGTTTGCATTGAGCACTCGGTATGCTAGAAAATCTTGTCTTACCCAAAGGTGCAGGTAAAACTCGTGCGAAACAGCAAGGACGTTGAAAATGGCAACATTGCATCACATCATTTGTAAATAAGCATCAAATTAATGGCAACGTTGGTTCACAAAATGTCAATGAGACGCAGGACAAAATAAATCACGGGTATCCGGTTCATTTAAACTGAACCTTGGCACAATCTCTGTTCTACTACCCCTATCTGCATCGGATTTTTCTAAGCTGAGGTTTGATTGGTAAAGTCTCCGACATTGATGATGTGGTATTGTTAACTGAATTATACTTGTATATCTACATTGTCAACCTTACTACTTTGTTTGCATTCATGTTTTTGAAACGTTCCAATTCATTTTGTATTTGTACATTTGTTTTTCACCAGCTCCAGAGAATGAGAATGCATTTTTATAGATGTTACTATTCAGTAATTGATATTACCGGTGCTCGATGAAATTTTGTGGAGACAGTTTTTGGTGCATTTTAAATAGAAAAAATAATCTGAGCTGGTAAATAAGTTTGTATTAGTGGGCTGTTATGATGTTTATTTGTTTCCAACCTTTCAAAACGTTTGTATTTATATTGTATTTATATTGGCTTGCAATTCGAAAAATGAAACCATGAAGGTGTTACTATCTAGATGACCATGCCAAATAATGCATTGAGAAAATCTGAAATTGTTATGCTTTTCACCAAATTTAAAACTTCTGAAACCTAGTCAGTGAAACCTAGTTTAAAATACTCTATGCATACAAGTTTGCAACTAGGATGCTGCTTAGTACATGTACTGTATTAACTATTATACTGTGACTTCTAAATGTTGTCCGGCTTAAGTAGCTATGTTTTAAAATAGCGCTAATAAATGTATTGTTAAAAGGGCACGTGGTAATCTTTGTTGATTTTTAGCTCTACTGTCCAAGGGCCAGCAGAGCTTATGGAATGGCGAGTTGTTGTCCGTCGTTAACTTTCGTCTCAAGATGATAGAGCCTTCATTTTTCATCAGGTCTTTACCAACTTTACCACATTTTTAATATCATTGAAAGCTCGGACAAGTTTGAAAACCAGCCAGATCTGAACTCGAACAGCTGAGTTATGGCCCTTGATTTAGTTAAAAATGCTATATTTTGCCTCGTGAAGACGATAGGACCTTCATTTTTCATCCGATCTTTACCAGATTGCTAATGTTGATGACTCGGGACAAGTTCGAAAACCAGATTTTTTAGTTATGGCCCTTGATTTATGCTGCATTTGCCCAAAACTTTCATAAAACGTTAATTGTAGTCATTCACTTCATTGATGTTTTAAGAGCCATCTTAGCCAGTAGAGCGTCCACAGGCCCTCTTGGGAATTTTGTTTTGTTTTGTTAACTTCTGGAGTTCCATTAATTTTTCTACATAATTGGCATATTTTCAAATCATTATTAATACTTACCTGAATAAACCAAAGAAAATATATGTGCATATTGAGGTGCCAATTGTATTGCCTGATAATAAGATTGCCATGTGGCCCTTCAAAGTATAAATGACACTTTCGTAAACGATGACAAAGTTCAGAAAAAACATTAACGCATTATTGCTATTCTTAGGGGAAAAAGAACACTTCCAAGAGAAATGAGATATATGAGCAATATTTCCCTGAAAATAAATTCCAGGATGACGCTATATATATATATATATATTATATATAGAGGATCTTAAACGAGTTCCCATTTCATATAAGATTTATGAAACGAGTTATGAGTTATGAATTATTTTAATTTTAACTCGCCAAAAGGCTCGTTAAAATTAAAAATAATTCATAACGAGTTTCATAAATCTTATATGGAATGGGAACGAGTTTAAGATCCTTTTTATCACATAACATTGCAATCAAATTAGTAAAAATTAATTCAGATGGACATAGAACCACCACGACGTCAGACACACTTTAGCGCCAAAACGTCATAAAATATGTGACGTAACGTCGCGTCTCACACATGACGTTGCGTATAAAAGAGTTTGTGTTTTACCTCTTTACAAAATGGCAGTTTACGCCAACTTTTTAACAAACCAACAACACCGTTTTGTATAACGTGCATTATTTTTATAAGCTGTCACAAAAAGGAAGTTTATGACTCAGATCTGGGTGAATTTGTAATAAATAAAATAGTTTCAGTTAATAAACTTTAGTGTTACAGGTTTAACTCAACCAATTAAAATCGTTCCAGGTTGTATTACACCTGTCAATAGAATATTAAATGGGTGTTCGACACTGCTAACAAGGGACGTTATGTGATAAATATGTATAACATAATATATGTGTTGATGTATATGTATGTAAGAATTCCTATAATTAGGCCAGTTGAATTGACATGAAAATATGTTACACTGTATTAAATCTGTCATAAGGACTTTGTCTGCGGCTTTTGTTTTAACCCATTCTGTGTCCAAAGGCGACTTTTGCTGACACCAACAGAGCATCAAAGTAATTAAGTAGACCATACTGCACCATTCTCTTGACGTGTTGTTATTTGGCATGTGTGGCGGTGTTTAGTTTTCATACATTATTATAAATAGTTAGCTTAAAGTAATGCACGTTTGGTAGTTTATACATTTTTCTGAAGAATCTAAGAAATTTTGTCTTGGCAGCTTGCGATCCAAACAATAACCCATATAATGTGCTTAAAGGGAATGTAGCGACACAACCAAACCATCTTTATTATTGAGTGTTCTGAAAAACGAAAAGGTAAAAGAATTGTCAAAATCGGATGATAAAGAAGAATGAATATTTACTGATTCTCACTGGAAAAAAATTTAACAGTAACAAAAATATGTATACTCAATGGCAATAATGCTTTATATGACCAGTAAAGGATTGGCAGTCATTTGCAGTGATTTTCTTTGCTTTTAATTATATTTGTCAGTATTCCATATGTGGTATTTTGAAACTATGATCGTCATAGTTCTCAAAATGGCGGCTCCCATATCTGTTTATGTACAACTTTCAAATGGTCATATATTTTTTGTTAATCATCAAATTTTGACAATAATTTTACCTTTTTCCAAGTTTAAAGTGTGGCTGGCTGTGTCGCTACATTCTCTTTAATAACAGAAATTCCTATTGAGACATTTCTTCAATCGTGATATCGTATCAATTGAGCTTCTCCAACTAATCAATTCCTTTCAATGAACTGTTCCTTCAGTTGAGATATTCCTCATACTAATCAATTCCTTAAATGAAATATTCCTTCAATGAAATAAGCCTTCAATAAAATGAAATATGCCTTCAACTGAGCTATTCCTTCAATGAAAAATGCCTTCAATGAAATAAGCCTTCAATGAAATGAAATATGCCTTCAAATGAGTTATTCCTTCAATAATATATGCCTTCAAATGAGTTATTCCTTCAATGAAATATGCCTTCAATTGAAATATACCTTCAATAAAATGAAATATGCCTTCATTTGAGTGATTCCTTGAAATATGCCTTCAATAAAATGAAATATGCCTTCAATTGAGTTATTCCTTCAGTGAAAATATTAAAATATTCCTCCAAATTGAGATATTCCTTCAATGAAGTATTCCTTCAACTGTATTCCTGACGGTGAACAGTTCCTCCAAATCGAGTTATTCCTTCAATGAAATATTCCTTAAATTGAGATATTCCTTCATCGAAATATTCCCTCAATTGAGCTATTCTTTCAATAAAATATTCCCTCAATTGGGCTATTCCTTCAGTGAAATATTACCTCAATTGGGCTATTCCTTCAGTGAAATATTCCCTCAACTGGGCTATTCCTTCAATGAAATATTTCCTCAATTGGGCTATTACTTCAGTGAAATATTCCCTCAATTTGGCTATTCCTTCAGTGAAATATTCCCTCAGTTGAGCTATACCTTCAATGAAATATTCCCTCAGTTGAACTATTCCTTCAATGAAATATTCCCTCAATTGAGATATTCCTTCAATGAAATATTCCTGAATTGAGCTATTCATTCAATGAAATATTCCCTCAATTGGGCTATCCCTTCAATGAAATATTCCCTCAATGGAGCTATTCCTTCATTGAAATATTCCCTTAATTGAGCTATTCCTTCAATAAAATATACCCTCAATTGAGCTATTCTTTCAATGAAATATTCCCTCAATTGAGCAATTCCAATAAATACTCCCTCAATTGAGCTATTCCTTCAATGAAATATTCCCTCAATTGAGCTATTCCTTCAATGAAATATTCCTTCAATGGAGTTATTCCTTCAGTGAAATATTCCCTTAATTGAGCTATTCCTTCAATGAAATATTCCCTCATTTGAGCTATTCCTTCAATGAAATATTCCCTCAATTGAGCAATTCCAATAAATATTCCCTCAATTGAGCTATTCCTTCAATGAAATATTCCCTCAATTGAGCTATTCCTTCAATGAAATATTCCTGAAATTGAGTTATTCCTTTAATGAAATATTCCTGAATTGAGCTATTCCTTGAATGAAATATTCCCTCAATTGGGCTATTCCTTCAATGAAATATTCCCTTAATTGGGCTATTCCTTCAGTGAAATATTCCCTCAGTTGAGCTATTCCTTCAATGAAATATTCCTGAAATTAAGTTATTCCTTCAATGAAATATTCCTGATTTTAGCTATTCCTTCAATGAAATATTCCCTCAATTGGGCTATTCCTTCAATGAAATATTCCCTCAATTGGGCTATTCCTTCAGTGAAATATTCCCTCAGTTGAGCTATTCCTTCAATGAAATATTCCCTCAATTGGGCTATTCCTTCAATGAAATATTCCCTCAATTGAGCTATTCCTTCAATGAAATATTCCTGAAATTAAGTTATATTCCTTCAATGAAATATTCCTGATTTGAGCTATTCCTTCAATGAAATATTCCCTCAATTGGGCTATTCCTTCAATGAAATATTCTCTCAATTGGGCTATTCCTTCAATGAAATATTCCCTCAATTGAGCTATTCCTTCAATGAAATATTCCTGAAATTAAGTTATATTCCTTCAATGAAATATTCCTGATTTGAGCTATTCCTTCAATGAAATATCCCCTCAATTGGGCTATTCCTTCAATGAAATATTCCCTCAATTGGGCTATTCCTTCAATGAAATATTCCCTCAATTGGGCTATTTCTTCAATGAAATATTCCCTCAATTGGGCTATCCCTTCAATGAAATATTCCCTCAATTGAGCAATTCCAATAAATACTCCCTCAATTGAGCTATTCCTTCAATGAAATATTCCCTTAATTGAGCTATTCCTTCAATGAAATATTCCCTCAATTGAGCTATTCCTTCAATGAAATATTCCCTCAATTGGGCTATTCCTTCAATGAAATATTCCTGAAATTAAGTTATTCCTTCAATGAAATATTCCTGATTTGAGCTATTCCTTCAATGAAATATTCCCTCAATTGGGCTATTCCTTCAATGAAATATTCCCTCAATTGGGCTATTCCTTCAGTGAAATATTCCCTCAGTTGAGCTATTCCTTCAATGAAATATTCCCTCAATTGGGCTATTCCTTCAATGAAATATTCCCTCAATTGAGCTATTCCTTCAATGAAATATTCCTGAAATTAAGTTATATTCCTTCAATGAAATATTCCCTCAATTGGGCTATTCCTTCAATGAAATATTCCCTCAATTGGGCTATTCCTTCAATGAAATATTCCCTCAATTGGGCTATTTCTTCAATGAAATATTCCCTCAATTGGGCTATCCCTTCAATGAAATATTCCCTCAATTGAGCAATTCCAATAAATACTCCCTCAATTGAGCTATTCCTTCAATGAAATATTCCCTCAATTGAGCTATTCCTTCAATGAAATATTCCTTCAATGGAGTTATTCCTTCAGCGAAATATTCCCTTAATTGAGCTATTCCTTCAATGAAATATTCCCTCAATTGAGCTATTCCTTCAATGAAATATTCCCTCAATTGAGCAATTCCAATAAATATACCCTCAATTGAGCTATTCCTTCAATGAAATATTCCCTCAATTGAGCTATTCCTTCTATGAAATATTCCTGAAATTGAGTTATTCATTTAATGAAATATTCCTGAATTGAGCTATTCCTTGAATGAAATATTCCCTCAATTGGGCTATTCCTTCAATGAAATATTCCCTCAATTGGGCTATTCCTTCAGTGAAATATTCCCTCAGTTGAGCTATTCCTTCAATGAAATATTCCTGAAATTAAGTTATTCCTTCAATGAAATATTCCTGATTTGGGCTATTCCTTCAATGAAATATTCCTGATTTGAGCTATTCCTTCAATGAAATATTCCCTCAATTGGGCTATTCCTTCAATGAAATATTCCCTCAATTGAGCTATTCCTTCAATGAAATATTCCTGAAATTAAGTTATATTCCTTCAATGAAATATTCCTGATTTGAGCTATTCCTTCAATGAAATATTCCCTCAATTGGGCTATTCCTTCAATGAAATATTCTCTCAATTGGGCTATTCCTTCAATGAAATATTCCCTCAATTGAGCTATTCCTTCAATGAAATATTCCTGAAATTAAGTTATATTCCTTCAATGAAATATTCCTGATTTGAGCTATTCCTTCAATGAAATATTCCCTCAATTGGGCTATTCCTTCAATGAAATATTTCTTCAATGGAGTTATTCCTTCAGTGAAATATTCCCTTAATTGAGCTATTCCTTCAATGAAATATTCCTTCAACTGTATTCCTGACGGTGAACAGTTCCTCCAAATCGAGTTATTCCTTCAATGAAATATTCCTTAAATTGAGATATTCCTTCATCGAAATATTCCCTCAATTGAGCTATTCTTTCAATAAAATATTCCCTCAATTGGGCTATTCCTTCAGTGAAATATTACCTCAATTGGGCTATTCCTTCAGTGAAATATTCCCTCAACTGGGCTATTCCTTCAATGAAATATTTCCTCAATTGGGCTATTACTTCAGTGAAATATTCCCTCAATTTGGCTATTCCTTCAGTGAAATATTCCCTCAGTTGAGCTATACCTTCAATGAAATATTCCCTCAGTTGAACTATTCCTTCAATGAAATATTCCCTCAATTGAGATATTCCTTCAATGAAATATTCCTGAATTGAGCTATTCATTCAATGAAATATTCCCTCAATTGGGCTATCCCTTCAATGAAATATTCCCTCAATGGAGCTATTCCTTCATTGAAATATTCCCTTAATTGAGCTATTCCTTCAATAAAATATACCCTCAATTGAGCTATTCTTTCAATGAAATATTCCCTCAATTGAGCAATTCCAATAAATACTCCCTCAATTGAGCTATTCCTTCAATGAAATATTCCCTCAATTGAGCTATTCCTTCAATGAAATATTCCTTCAATGGAGTTATTCCTTCAGTGAAATATTCCCTTAATTGAGCTATTCCTTCAATGAAATATTCCCTCATTTGAGCTATTCCTTCAATGAAATATTCCCTCAATTGAGCAATTCCAATAAATATTCCCTCAATTGAGCTATTCCTTCAATGAAATATTCCCTCAATTGAGCTATTCCTTCAATGAAATATTCCTGAAATTGAGTTATTCCTTTAATGAAATATTCCTGAATTGAGCTATTCCTTGAATGAAATATTCCCTCAATTGGGCTATTCCTTCAATGAAATATTCCCTTAATTGGGCTATTCCTTCAGTGAAATATTCCCTCAGTTGAGCTATTCCTTCAATGAAATATTCCTGAAATTAAGTTATTCCTTCAATGAAATATTCCTGATTTTAGCTATTCCTTCAATGAAATATTCCCTCAATTGGGCTATTCCTTCAATGAAATATTCCCTCAATTGGGCTATTCCTTCAGTGAAATATTCCCTCAGTTGAGCTATTCCTTCAATGAAATATTCCCTCAATTGGGCTATTCCTTCAATGAAATATTCCCTCAATTGAGCTATTCCTTCAATGAAATATTCCTGAAATTAAGTTATATTCCTTCAATGAAATATTCCTGATTTGAGCTATTCCTTCAATGAAATATTCCCTCAATTGGGCTATTCCTTCAATGAAATATTCTCTCAATTGGGCTATTCCTTCAATGAAATATTCCCTCAATTGAGCTATTCCTTCAATGAAATATTCCTGAAATTAAGTTATATTCCTTCAATGAAATATTCCTGATTTGAGCTATTCCTTCAATGAAATATCCCCTCAATTGGGCTATTCCTTCAATGAAATATTCCCTCAATTGGGCTATTCCTTCAATGAAATATTCCCTCAATTGGGCTATTTCTTCAATGAAATATTCCCTCAATTGGGCTATCCCTTCAATGAAATATTCCCTCAATTGAGCAATTCCAATAAATACTCCCTCAATTGAGCTATTCCTTCAATGAAATATTCCCTTAATTGAGCTATTCCTTCAATGAAATATTCCCTCAATTGAGCTATTCCTTCAATGAAATATTCCCTCAATTGGGCTATTCCTTCAATGAAATATTCCCTCAATTGGGCTATTCCTTCAATGAAATATTCCCTCAATTGGGCTATTCCTTCAATGAAATATTCCCTCAATTGGGCTATTCCCTCAATGGAGCTATTCCTTCAGTGAAATATTCCCTTAATTGAGCTATTCCTTCAATGAAATATTCCCTCAACTGAGCTATTCCTTCAATGAAATATTCCCTCAATGGAGCTATTCCTTCAGTGAAATATTCCCTTAATTGAGCTATTCCTTCAATGAAATATTCCTGAAATTAAGTTATTCCTTCAATGAAATATTCCTGATTTGAGCTATTCCTTCAATGAAATATTCCCTCAATTGGGCTATTCCTTCAATGAAATATTCCCTCAATTGGGCTATTCCTTCAGTGAAATATTCCCTCAGTTGAGCTATTCCTTCAATGAAATATTCCCTCAATTGGGCTATTCCTTCAATGAAATATTCCCTCAATTGAGCTATTCCTTCAATGAAATATTCCTGAAATTAAGTTATATTCCTTCAATGAAATATTCCCTCAATTGGGCTATTCCTTCAATGAAATAATTCCCTCAATTGGGCTATTCCTTCAATGAAATATTCCCTCAATTGGGCTATTTCTTCAATGAAATATTCCCTCAATTGGGCTATCCCTTCAATGAAATATTCCCTCAATTGAGCAATTCCAATAAATACTCCCTCAATTGAGCTATTCCTTCAATGAAATATTCCCTCAATTGAGCTATTCCTTCAATGAAATATTCCTTCAATGGAGTTATTCCTTCAGCGAAATATTCCCTTAATTGAGCTATTCCTTCAATGAAATATTCCCTCAATTGAGCTATTCCTTCAATGAAATATTCCCTCAATTGAGCAATTCCAATAAATATACCCTCAATTGAGCTATTCCTTCAATGAAATATTCCCTCAATTGAGCTATTCCTTCTATGAAATATTCCTGAAATTGAGTTATTCATTTAATGAAATATTCCTGAATTGAGCTATTCCTTGAATGAAATATTCCCTCAATTGGGCTATTCCTTCAATGAAATATTCCCTCAATTGGGCTATTCCTTCAGTGAAATATTCCCTCAGTTGAGCTATTCCTTCAATGAAATATTCCTGAAATTAAGTTATTCCTTCAATGAAATATTCCTGATTTGGGCTATTCCTTCAATGAAATATTCCTGATTTGAGCTATTCCTTCAATGAAATATTCCCTCAATTGGGCTATTCCTTCAATGAAATATTCCCTCAATTGAGCTATTCCTTCAATGAAATATTCCTGAAATTAAGTTATATTCCTTCAATGAAATATTCCTGATTTGAGCTATTCCTTCAATGAAATATTCCCTCAATTGGGCTATTCCTTCAATGAAATATTCTCTCAATTGGGCTATTCCTTCAATGAAATATTCCCTCAATTGAGCTATTCCTTCAATGAAATATTCCTGAAATTAAGTTATATTCCTTCAATGAAATATTCCTGATTTGAGCTATTCCTTCAATGAAATATTCCCTCAATTGGGCTATTCCTTCAATGAAATATTTCTTCAATGGAGTTATTCCTTCAGTGAAATATTCCCTTAATTGAGCTATTCCTTCAATGAAATATTCCCTCAATTGAGCTATTCCTTCAATGAAATATTCCCTCAATTGAGCAATTACACAATAAATAATCCCTCAATTGAGCTTTTCCTTCAATGAAATATTCCCTCAATTGAGCTATTCCTTCAATGAAATATTCCCTCAATTGGGCTATTCCTTCAGTGAAATATTCCTTCAATGAAATATTCCCTCAATTGGGCTATTCCTTCAATGAAATATTCCCTCAATTGAGCAATTCATTCAATGAAATATTCCTGAAATTAAGTTATTCCTTCAATGAAATATTCCTGATTTGACCTATTCCTTCAATGAAATATTCCCTCAATTGGGCTATTCCTTCAATGAAATATTCCCTCAATTGGGCTATTCCTTCAGTGAAATATTCCCTCAGTTGAGCTATTCCTTCAATGAAATATTCCCTCAATTGAGCAATTCCAATAAATATTCCCTCAGTTGAGCTATTCCTTCAATGAAATATTCCTGAAATTAAGTTATATTCCTTCAATGAAATATTCCTGATTTGAGCTATTCCTTCAATGAAATATTCCCTCAATTGGGCTATTCCTTCAATGAAATATTCCCTCAATTGGGCTATTCCTTCAATGAAATATTCCCTCAATTGGGCTATTCCTTCAATGAAATATTCCCTCAATTGGGCTATTCCTTCAATGAAATATTCCCTCAATTGGGCTATTCCCTCAATGGAGCTATTCCTTCAGTGAAATATTCCCTCAATTGGGCTATTCCTTCAATGAAATATTCCCTCAATTGGGCTATTCCTTCAGTGAAATATTCCCTCAGTTGAGCTATTCCTTCAATGAAATATTCCCTCAATTGAGCAATTCCAATAAATATTCCCTCAGTTGAGCTATTCCTTCAATGAAATATTCCTGAAATTAAGTTATATTCC
>JAWPHD010013679.1:0-66517 GCA_037043455.1 Cyrtodaria siliqua | reverse complement strand
AATAGATGAAATAGTTACATAAACATATAACAAACAATGTATCGAAGAAATTATTTGAAATTTCTAACATCTAAATGACATTACAATATTTGTATCCGCACTAGAAAAGAAGAAACATCTGTTAAAATATGGGTATTCTTTTTCAGGCAATGCGTCGATTCATCAGTGAGGCTGTAGTTTAGGATTCGTAAAAAAACATGGTTACTAAAGCTTGGTGAACAAGTTCACCATTCTAATGAAGGCGCTATCGTGCTAACGAGGCAAAAGTTAACGAATGAAAGACGAACGACGGTCAACTTGTCGTCCTATCATAAACATATAAGCGTTGACAACAGAAGGTACCGAGCTTTGAACGGGTCAGTGGTAAAAGGGACCACAAGGAGTTTAAACTGGTTCAAGGGTGCACCAAATTTCACTCTTAACCTGTCACCATCTCTAAACAAGACAGTGTAAATAAAAATATCCTACCCTTTTTTTTATTCAAGGCAGAGGGAAACAAAGTTATCTTTTTTTTCAGGCCTAATTTTATTATTCAACATGGATACATCTATAAAGCAATAAGTCTAACAGGAAGTGCAGCATTCACTTATCATGGCCACTCCAACCCAAGTTAATCTGAAATCATCATGTCTACATACATTATTGTATACTTTCATATTGTCTAGCTTACTTTGCATTGAGCTAATCTAGAATACGTCCGACATGTTTATCGATAGCGCAAACCATTTTTCTAACAGTATCCAACCACACACTGCAAAGAACAAAAAGGAGCACAAACAACAACACAATGCAAAAATAACACACACATTCTTTAAAATGTAAATAGTTATAGCAGAAAACAATATGAAAGTATTCAATAAAAAGGTTATTGAACTTGTATGGAGATATATTACTTGGAACTTATTCTTTTAGCGTAGGGTTACTCACAAGCTCGTCATCTCTGACAAAAGAGTTTGTTTCAAGTAATATTTATCCATTCAAATTCAATAAGGTATAATATTTACCGATCAGCATGTTTCTGTTTGTAATTCTTTATCTAGAATCTTCAATATATATATATATATATTCAAAACTTTACATACACAGGTCTCACAGTGTCTGCAGGTCTCACAGTGGCTACAGATGCAGTGGCTACTGCGGCTGCAGATGAAGCCTTTATGTTGTCCTCAATGTCTAGAAACACATCTGCTTCATTCTTGGTTAATCTATTTGCCATGCAGTGCATTTCCTTGGAAAGTGTTGATAAAATCTAAAACAGAAAAATTGTAAATTGTTCAAACCATTTCAGAAAATTGTTGATATCAATGAAAGATTGGACGAGTTCTAAAACAGCATATCAGGACCAGTAACACCAGAGTTATAGCCCTTATATAGGAAGAAATAAATAAATGCTGATAAAGGTGATCCTTTGGGAGCAACAAACACAATTAAGAGAATAAAGCAGCAGACTCGGTTTTATTGAGTCTGTTCATGAGAAGTAATGAAAGAAGCAACACCTCTCACGCTCCCTAGAACCGGCTTAAGCAGTATTCTACTTCAAAGCTACCTATATTGGACTCATTGGTTTCAAAGGACCAGTAAAAATAACACTACTGATTCGTAGCACGGGGAGACTTTTTACAGCCGCCACACTGCACTAAACGAATGCTAGTGTGAATGTAAATAAATGATGATAATTGTGTCACAACTACACTTTATGTTGTTCATGTATACAAAGTTTCAACACAATATTGTGAAAAATGTAGAAGTAGTCGCTTCACAATATTGCATATATAAATACAGCAATTTTGACTAAATAAAAGGGCAAATACTCTGCATGGAATTGACTGAGCCACATCAAAATTGTGTCATGCCCATCTACACTTCATGATGATCATGTACACCAAAGAAATATAAAAAGATCGGACAGGGAAAGTAGCATTCAAGGAGGACAGTCAACCACAAAACACAGAAACAAACACGCAACAGACAAACACGAAGGCAAAAGTAATAATAAATGCAAACGACATCACAAACACAAAAGGGTTGACAAAAGGGCTACCACCTTTGAACGGTCAGTGGCAAAGAAGGCCACTGGGGGTTTAAACCGGTTTTAGGGTGACCAAATCTCACACTTACATAACTGTCATCCAATTAAAACAGGACATTGTAAATAAAGAAATCCAGTCCATGATCTAATCTCTAACCAACAAGGCAGCATCAATGGGCAATATAAGTAAAACACAAATATGCTCATGTAAATATAATACAAAACAAGAGCTGTCGGAGAACAGCGCAGCTCGACTATTCGATTTTTCAGAGAATAATAAATTTATAGCTAGTATATACCATCAGAAAACAAGGCTACAACAACGTGGGATGGGGTTGGGAGCACAACAAAACTATGTGTAGGAACTGACCAAAACTACACAAAAATATGTAAAATAATAAAAATAAAAAATTCGAGTTTTGAGAAGTGTGCGGGGTGGGGGTGGGAGAGAGGCAGGGGTGGATGGTGGAGGGAGTGGGGGTGGTGAGGGCAACATATACACAGAAATATGGTAAAAACAAGAGGCCCAAGAGGGCCTGTGGACACTCTAGTGGCTAACATGGCTCTTATAACATCAATGAATCGAGTGACTGCCATTTACGTTTTTTTGGAAGTTTCAGGCAAAAAAGAGCTTTTGAACTAAATCAAGGGCCATAACTAAAGAATCTGTTAAAGTTCGGTAAAGATCAGATGAAAAATAAAGGCCCTACAATATTAACGAGGCAAAATATAGCATTTTTAACTAAATCAAGAGCCATAACTCCTCTGTTACTGGTCCGACTGGTCCAACATAGAGATAAAAAAAAAAAAAAGAAAAAAAGAAAAAAAGAAAAAAAAAGAAAAAAATTAAAAAATTAAAAAAAAATAATGAAAAAAACACAATAAAAACAAAAAAAAAAGAAAAAGAAAAAAAAAGAAAAAAGTTTGGTAACAAACGGATGAAAAATGAAGGCCCTCTCGTCTTAACGAGGCGAAATATAGCGTTTTGAACTAAATCAAGGGCCACAACTCCGTTGTTACTAGTCTGATATGGCTGGTTTTCGAACTTGTTCGAACTTTCAACGACATTAACAATCTGATGAAGATTGGTAAAGATCGGATGAACATTAAAGCCCCTAGCGTCATAACGAGGCAAAATATAGCATTTTTAACTAAATCAAGGACCATAACTCTGGTGTTACTGGTCCGATCCGGCTGATTTTCGAACTTGTCCGAGCTGTCATTGATATTAACAATGTGGTGAAGTTTGGTAAAGATAGGATGAAAAACGAAGGCCCTATCGTCTTAACGAGACAAAATATAGCAATATAGCATTTGTAACTAAATCAAGGGCATAATTGATATTAACAACCTGTTAAAGTTTGGTAAAGACTGGATGAAAAATGAAGGCCCTATCGTCTTAACGAGACAAAAGTTAACGACGGACGACGGACAACCGACAACTCGGTATCCCATAAGCTCTGCTGGCCGAAGGCCAGTAGAGCTAAAAATATGAAGAATTTTTTTTTTTTTTTTTTTTAAAAAACAAGAGGCCCAAGAGGGCCGGCCTGTGGACGCTCTACTGGCTAACATGGCTCTTATAACATCAATGAAGCGAGTGACTGCCATTTACGTTTTTTTGAAAGTTTTGGGCAAAAAAACTGCTTTTTGACTAAATCAAGGGCCATAACTAAAGAATCTGGTAAAGTTTGGTAAAGATCAGATGAAAAATGAAGGCCATACCGTATTAACGAGGCAAAATATAGCATTTATTTTTAACTAAATCAAGTGCCATAACTCCTCTGTTACTGGTCCGACTGGTCCAACATAGAGCTAAAAAAAAAAAAAAAAAAAAAATATATATATGAAAAAAATATAATTAAAAAAAAAAAATATATGAAAAACAAGAGGTCAATGACCTTGAAGCTCTACTGATTGATTTTGTTTTCAGGAAGAAGTCGCTACAAACTTGTTTTTTGAAAATCTATTTTTAGCAGTGGCGGCCATCTTGAATTTCCGGCCGACCTGAAATTTTGCTAGGATCAATTAGACATCAAGAGCAACATTCCTGTGAAGTTTCATGAAAATCCGTCAAGTAGTTTCAGAGGAGTAGTCGCTACAAGTTTTCATTATATAACTCTATGTAAACAAAGATGGCCGCTGACAGCCATGTTTAACATTGAATCAAAAAAATGTTCGACTCGGATAACCATCATGTCATGCTGATAATTTTAGAAAAAGTCCCATATCAATATCACTTATAGTTTTCAAGAAGTAGTCGCTACAAACTTATTTTTTTTAAATCTATTTTTAGCTGTGGCGGCCATCTTGAATTTCTGGCCGATCTGAAATTTTCCTAGGATCAATAAGACATCAAGAGCAACATTCCTGTGAAGTTTCATGAAAATCCGTCAAGTAGTTTCAGACGAGTAGTCGCTACAAGTTTTCAATATATAACTCTATGTAAACAAAGATGGCCACTGGCAGCCATGTTTAACGTCGAATCAAAATAATGTTCGACTCGGATAACCATCATGTCATGCTGATCATTTTAGAAAAAGTCCCATATCAAAATCTCTTATAGTTTTCAAGAAGTAGTCGCTACAAACTTATTTGTTAAAAATCTATTTTTAGCCGTGGCGGCCATCTTGAATTTCCGGCCGACCTGCAATTTTGCTAGGATCAATTAGACATCAAGAGCTACATTCCTGTGAAGTTTCATGAAAATCTGTCAAGTAGTTTCAGAGGAGTAGTCGCTACAAGTTTTCATTATATAACTCTATGTAAACAAAGATGGCCGCTGGCAGCCATGTTTAACGTTGAATAAAAACGATTTTCGCCAAGGACCAACATCATGTCATCCTGATCATTTTAGAAAAAGTCCCATATCAATATCTCTTATAGTTTTCAAGAAGTAGTCGCTACAAACTTGTTTTTTAAAAATCTATTTTTAGCCGTGGCGGCCATCTTGAATTTCCGGCCGACCTGACATTTTTCTAGGATCAATTAGACATCAAGAGCAACATTCCTGTGAAGTTTCATGAAAATCCGTCAAGTAGTTTCAGAGGAGTAGTCGCTACAAGTTTTCATTATATAACTCTATGTAAACAAAGATGGCCGCGGGCAGCCATGTTTAACGTCGAATCAAAACGATTTTCGACAAGGACCAACATCATGTCATGCTGATCATTTTAGAAAAAGTCTCATAGCAATATCCCTTAGGAGTTTTCAAGAAGTAGTCGCTTCAAACTTGTTTTTTAAAAACCTATTTTTAGATT
The DNA here is from genome assembly GCA_037043455.1 of Cyrtodaria siliqua. NCBI lineage: Eukaryota > Metazoa > Mollusca > Bivalvia > Adapedonta > Hiatellidae > Cyrtodaria > Cyrtodaria siliqua. Next base: position 61,231 of record JAWPHD010013679.1, on the reverse strand, counting down.
TGGCGGCCATCTTGGATTTCACATCTACATGAATTTTTGCTAGGATCAACTAGACTTCATGGGCAACATTTCTGTAAAGTTTCATGAAAATCCATTCAGTAGTTTCAGAGGAGTAGTCGCTACAAAAAAAAAGTTAACGGACGGACGGACAGACGGACGGACGACGGACACCGCACCACTGCATAAGCTCTGCTGATCTCTGATCAGTAGAGCTAAAAAAAACACATAATAATTAAAAAAAAAAAAATAATAATAATTAAAAAAAAATAAAATTAATAATAATATAAAAAAGACAGTTGTAAAATCTGGTAAAGTTTGGCAAAGATCAGATGCAAAATGAAGGCCCTATCGTATGACGAGGCATATTATAGCATTTTTAACAAAATCAAAGGCCATAACTCCGCTGTTACTGGACCGATCTGGTTGGTTTTAGAACTTGACCAACCTTTCATAGACATTAACAATTTCATGAAGTTTGGTAAAGATCAGATGAAAAATGAAGGCGCTATCATCTTAACGAGGCAAAATATATCATTTTGAAGTAAATCAAGGGCCATAACTCCGATGTTACTGGTCCGATATGGCTGGTTTTCGAACTTGTCTGAGCTTTCATTAATATTAACAATCTGATAAAGTTTGGTAAAGATCGGAAGAACAATAAAGCCCCTATAGTCTTAACGAGGCAAAATATAGCATTTTAACTAAATCAAGGGCCATAACTCCGCTGTTACTATTCCGATATGGCTGGTTTTTGAACTTGTCTAAGCTTTCATTGATATTAACAATCTGATCAAGTTTGGTAAAGATCGGATGAACAATGAAGCCCCTATCGTCTTAACGAGGCAAAATATAGCATTTTTAACTAAATCAAGGGCCATAACTTCGCTGTTACTGGTCCGCTATGGCTGGTTTTCAAACTTGTTCGAGCTTTCAACGATATAAACAATCTGATAAAGATTGGTAAAGATCGGATGAACAATGAAGCCCCTATCGTCTTAACGATGCAAAATATAGCATTTTTAACTAAATCAAGGGCTACAACTCCGCTGATACTGGTCCGATCTGGCTGGTTTTCGAACTTGTCCGAGCTTTCATTGATATTAACAATGTAGTAAAGTTTGGTAAAGATAGGAAGAAAAATGAAGGCCCTATCATCTTAACGAGGCAAAATTTAGCAATATAGCATTATTAACTAAATCAAGGGCCATAACTCCGCTGTTACTGGTCCGATCTGGTTGGTTTTCGAACTTGACCAAGCTTTCATAGACATTAACAATTTCATGAAGTTTGGTAAAGATCGGAAGAAAACTGAAGGCGCTATCGTCTTAACGAGGCAAAATATCATTTTGAAGTAAATCAAGGGCCATAACTCCGATGTTACTGGTCCGATATGGCTGGTTTACAAACTTGTCTGAGCTTTCATTGATATTAACAATCTGCTAAAGTTTGGTAAAGATCGGATGAACAATAACGAGGCAAAATATAGCATTTTTAACTAAATCAAGGGCCATAACTCCGCTGTTACTTGTTCGATCTGGCTGGTTTTCGAACTTGTCCAAGCTTTTATTGATATTAACAATCTGATCAAGTTTGGTAAAGATCGGATGAACAATGAAGCCCCTATCATCTTAACGAGGCAAAATATAGCATTTTTAACTAAATCAAGGGCCATAATTTCACTGTTACTGGGCAGATATGGCTGGTTTTCGAACTTGTCCGAGCTTTAATTGATATTAGCAATGTGGTAAAGTTTGGTAAAGATAGGATGAAAAACTAAGGCCCGATCATCTTAACGAGGCAAAATATAGCAATATAGCATTTTTAACTAAATCAAGGACCATAACTCCGCTATTACTGGTCCGATCTGGCTGGTTTTCGAACTTGTTCGAGCTTTCATTGATATTAACAATGTGGTAAAGTTTGGTAAAGATAGGAAAAAAAATGAAGGCACTATCGTCTTAACGAGGCAAAATTTAGCAATATAGCATTTTTAACTAAATCAAGGGCCATAACTCCGCTGTTACTTGTCTGATCAGGCTGGTTTTCGAACTCATCCGAGCTTTCATTATTATTAACAACCTGTTAAAGTTTGGTAAAGATCGGATGAAAATCGAAGGCCCTATCGTCTTAACGAGTCAAAAGTTAACAACTCGGCAAAAGTTAACACTCGGCATCCCATAAGCTCTGCTGGCCTTCGGCCAGTAGAGCTAAAAATAAAAAAAAATAAAAAAATAAATTTAAAAAATAATTAAAAAAATAAAAGGTTTGGTAACGATCGGATGAAAAATGAAGGCCCTCTCGTCTTAATGAAGCAAAATATAGCGTTTTGAACTAAATCAAGGGCCATAACTAAGCTGTTACTGGTCCGATATGTTTGGTTTTCGAACTTGTCCGAGCTTTCATTGATATTAACAATCTGATAAAGTTTGGTAAAGATTGGATGAACAATGAAGCCCCTATCGTCTTAATGAGGCAAACTATAGCATTTTTAACTAAATCAAGGGCCATAACTCCGCTGTTCCTATTCTGATATGGCTAGTTTTCGAACTTGCTCAAGCTTTTATTGATATTAACAATCTGATTAAGTTTGGTAAAGATCAGATGAACAATGAAGCCCCTATCGTCTTAACGAGGCAAAATATAGCATTTTTAACTAAATCAAGGGCCACAACTCCGCTGTTACTGGTCCGATATGGTTGGTTTTCGAACTTGTTCGAGCTTTCAATGACATTAACAATCTGATAAAGTTTGATAAAGATCGGATGAACAATGAAGCCCCTATCGTCTTAACGAGGCAAAATATAGCATTTTGAACTAAATCAAGGGCCATAACTCCGCTCTTACTACACCGATATTGCTGGTTTTCGAACTTGTCTGAGCTTTCATTGATATTAACAATGTGGTAAAGTTTGGTAAAGATATGATGAACAAGAGGCCCAAGAGGGCTTGTGGACGCTCTACTGGCTAAGACGGCTTTTATAACATCAATGAAGCGAGTAACTGCCATTTACGTTTGTTTGAAAGTTTCGGGCAAAAAACAGCTTTTTAACTAAATCACAGGAGAATCTGGTAAAGTTTGGTAAAGATCAGATGAAAAATGAAGGCCGTACCCTATTAACAAGGCAAAATATAGCATTTTTAACTAAATCAAGAGCCGTAACTCCCCTGTTACTGGTCCCACTGGTCCAACATAGAGCTAAAAAAAAAAATAATAATAATAATAATAATAATTAAAAAAAGAAATGCAATAAAAAATTAAAAAATAATCTAAAAAAAAAAAAAAAAAAAAAATAAATGAATCAAAAAAAATTCTAAAAAAATAAATATTAAAAAATATATATATAAAAACATTCAACTCAATTCAATTCAATTTTATTTGGCATAACATTTACATAAACAATATTCCAGAGAAGAGTACAAACAAACATACATACTTCATTTTAAGAGAATAATATAAAAAAGAAAGTCATAAAATCTACTACAGTTTGGCAAAGATCAGATGCAAAATGAAGGCCCTATCGTATGACGAGGCAAATTATAGCATTTTTAACAAAATCAAGGGCCATAATTCCGCTGTTACTGGTTCGATCTGGCTGGTTTTCGAACTTGACCAAGCTTTTATAGACATTAACAATCTGATAAAGTTTGGTAAAGATTAGATGAACAATGAAGCCCCTATCGTCTTATCGAGGCAAAATATAGCATTTATAACTAAATCAAGGGCCATAACTCTGCTGTTACTGATCCGATATGGCTGGTTTTCGAACAAGTCCAAGCTTTCATTGATAATAGCAATCTGGTAATTTTTGGTAAAGATCGGATGAAGCCCCTATCGTCTTAACAAGGCAAAATATAGCATATTTAACTAAATAAAGGGCCATAACTCCGCTGTTACTAATCCGATATGGCTGGTTTTCGAAATTGTCCGAGCTTTCATTGATATTAACAATCTGATAAGGATTGGTAAAGATCGGATGAACAATGAAGCCTCTATCGTCTCAATGATGCAAAATATAGCATTTTGAACTAAATCAAGGGCCATAACTCCCCTGTTACTAGTCCGATATGGCTGGTTTTTTAACTTGTCCGAGCTTTCATTCATATTAATGATGTGGTAAAGTTTGGTAAAGAAATAATGAAAAACGAAGGCCTTATCGTCTAAACGAGGCAAAATATAGCATTTTTAACTAAATCAAGGACCATAACTCTGCTGATACATGTCCGAACTGGCTGGTTTTCAAACTTGACCGAGCTTTCATTGATATTAACGATGTGGTAAAGTTTGATAAAGATAGGATGAAAAATGAAGGCCCTATCGTCTTAACGAGGCAAAATATAGCAATATAGCATTTTTAACTAAATCAAGGGCCATAACTCAGCTGTTACTTTTCCGATCTGGCTGGTTTTCGAACTCATCCGAGCTTTCATTGATATAAACAACCTGTTAAAGTTTGGTAAAGATCGGATGAAAAATGAAGGCCCTATCGTCTTAACGAGACAAAAGTTAACGCCGACGACTGACGACGGACGACGGACAACGGACGACGGACTGACGACGGACGGACGACGGACAACTCGGCATCCCATAAGCTCTGCTGGCCTTTGGCCAGTAGAGCTAACAAGAGGCCCAAGAGGGCCTGTGGACGCTCTACTGGCTAACATGGCTCTTATAACATCAATGAAGTGAGTGACTGCCATTTACGTTTTTTTGAAAGTTTCGGGCAAAAAACAGCTTTTTAACTAAATCAAGGGCCATAACTAAAGAATCTGGTAAAGTTTGGTAAAGATCAGATGAAAAATGAAGGCCCAACCGTATTAACGAGGCAACATATAGCATGTTTAACTAAATCAAGAACACCTCTGTTACTGGTCCGACTGGTCGAACATAGAGCTAAAAAAAAAAAAAAAATCAAAAAAAAATCAAAAAAAAATCAAAAAAAAAAAAAAAATAAAAAAAAAAAAATCAAAAAAATAAAAAAAAATAAAAGATATTAAAAAAATAAAAAAAAAAATAAAAAAATAAAAAAAAAAATATTCAAAAAAAAATAATCCCTATACATGTCTATGTAAAACATGTGACCCTTGGGGCGGGGCCAAATGTGACCCCAGGGTCACCATTTGAACATACTTGGTAAAGGACCATAAGCTTTTAGCAAATGCAAAATATTAAACCTCTGGCTCTTGCAGTTCCAGAGAAGTTGTTTTTTTCAGTTTTTCCCTCTACAAGCATTTATGTAAAACTGTGAATCCCCGGGGCAGGGCCAGATGTGACCCCAGGGTCCCCATTTGAACAAAATAGGTAAAGGACCATAAGCTTATAGCAACAGCAAAATATTAAACCTCTGGCTCTTGCAGTTTCAGAGAAGAAGATTTTTTAAGTTTTTCCCTATACATGTCTATGTAAAACATGTGACCCTTGGGGCGGGACCAAATGTGACCCCAGGGTCACTATTTGAACAAACTTGGTAAAGGACCATAAGCTTATAATAAATGTAACATATCAAACCTCTGACTCTTGTAGTTGGCGAGAAGAAGATTTTTAAAAAAAAAATCCTATATAAGTCTATGTAAAACTGTGACCCTCGGGGCGGGGACAAATTTGACCCCCGGGTCACCATTTGAACAAACTTAGTAGAGGACCATAAGCTGATGCTACATGTATTACATGAGAGCTCTGTGCCATGTGGTTCCAGAGAAGAAGATTTTTTTCAGTTTTTCCCTATACAAGCCTATGTAAAACTGTGACCCCCGGGGTGGGGCCAAATGTGACCCCTGGGTCACCATTTGAACAAACTTGATAGAGGACCACAAGCTTATAGCAAATGCAAAATATTAAACCTCTGGCTCTTGCAGTTTCGGAGAAGAAGATTTTTTAAGTTTTTCCCTATACATGTCTATGTAAAACATGTGACCCTTGGGGCGGGGCCAAAAGTGACCCGAGGGTCACCATTTGAACAAACTTGGTAAAGGACCATAAGCTTATAGTAAATGCAAAATATCAAACCTCTGGCTCTTGTAGTTTCCGAGAAGAAGATTTTTAAAAAAAAAATCCTATATAAGTTTATGTAAAATTGTGACCCCCGGGGCGGGGACAAATTTGACCCCAGGGTCACCATTTGAACAAACTTAGTAGAGGACCATAAGCTGATGCTACATGAAATACATGAGAGCTCTGTGCCTTGTGGTTTGAGAGAAGAAGATTTTTTAAAGTTTTTTCCTATATGTCTATATGAAAAACATGCAAAACCTCAATATACAAATTTTGGACTCCCCGGGGCACAGCCATTTTTGACCCCGGGGACTTTATTTGAACAAACTTGATAGTCTAGGCGTTGGCGATCATTTTAAAAGAAAAACTGTTGAAATCTGTCCAGCGGTTCTGGAGAAGAAGATTTTTTAAGGTTTCGACCATATATGGTAATGGCAGCCATCTTGGATGTAGCGTTGAACTAATTTTAACAAATCTAAAAAGCATTCATCTAAGGATCATCCACGTGAAGTTTGGTCAAAATTAGCCAAGCGGTTTCTGAGGAGAAGTCGTTTGAAGAAAAGTTAACGGACGACAGACGACAGACAGACGACAGACGACAGACGACAGACAGACAGACGACGGACGACGGACAACACAGCATCCCATAAGCTCTGCTGGCCCTTGGCCAGTAGAGCTAAAAACGAAGGCCCTATCATCTTAACGAGGCAAAATATAGCAATATAGCATTTTCAACTAAATCAAGGACCATAACTCTGGTGTAACTAATCCGAACTGGCTGGTTTTCGAACTTGTCTGAGCTTTCATTGATATTAACAATGTGTTAAAGTTTGGTAAAGATAGGTTGAAAAATGAAAACACAAATCTGAGAGGGGCCCTCCCAAGTAATATTGTGATGAAGTTTCATTAAAATCCTTCAAGCGGTTTCAGAGGAGATATCGATTTTATAAAATTGCTAACAGACGGACAGACAGACGACGGACGAAAGAGCTAAAAATGCATTCTGCAACATAATAGCAGACCTAAACTCATAAATTTTCATAGGTACATTGCCATTAGTGAGAGGAAATACCTAGTTGTTTTGGAAGGAAGTACGTTAAAGGTGAAGGTCACAGTGACTTTATAGGGAAATATGCATTCTGCAAAAAACTTCAAAGCATAAAACCTACACTCTAAAACTTCAGGTACATTGACCTTGGCGAGAGGAAAAAACATTCTTTTTGGGTCAAGTCGGTTAAAGGTCAAAGTGACCTTAAATATGGAAATATTCATTCCACACAATAACATCAGAACTGTCAGACCTAAACTTATAAAACTTTAAAAGTACATTGCGCTTGATGAGAGAAGAAATACAATGTTTTTGGGGTTAGTAAGTTAAAGGTTAAGGTCACAGTGACCTTATATGGACTGAAGCATTCCGCACAATAGCTTGCAAATGACATCAAAACCATGAGACATAAACTCATAGAACTTCAAAAGATCATTGCCCTTGGTAAGAGGAGAAACCCTTTTGCTTTTGGGGCAGGGAGGTTAAAGGTTAAATGACCTTATATACAAATATGCATTTCAAATAACTTCCAAACAATAACACCTATATTCATAAAACTACATAGGTACAATGCCTTAAGTGACGGTAGAAACCCTATTGTTTTTGGAGGCAAGTAGGTTAAAGGTAAATGTCACAGAGGCGCTATATGGAAACATGTATTCCGCACATCAAACCCGTACGACCCAAACACATAAATCTTCATATGTATATTGCCATTAGTAAGTGGAGAAACCATATTTTTTTGGAAACAAGTAGTTAAAAAGCAAGGTCACAATGACCTTATATGGAATAATATGCATTCCAAACAATAACATCAAAACCGTATGACCTCAACTCATAAATCTTCATAGGTACATAGCCCTTAGTGATAGGAGAAACCGGAATGTTTTGGAGCAAGTAGGTTAAGTGACCTGATATTAAATTATGCATTCTGTACAATAACTTCAAAACCGTATGACCTAAACTCATAAATCTTCATAGGTACATAGCCCTTAATGATAGGAGAAACTGTAATGTTTTAGGGAAAGTAGGTTAAAGGCAAAGGTCACTGTGACATGATATAGAAACAGGCATTCCGTACAATAACAACAAAACCATGACCAAAACTCGTAAAACTTCATAAGCACATTGCCCTTGATGATAGGAGAAACGATATCATTCTTGGGGCCAGTCAGCTAAATGTAAAGGTCACAGTGCAGGGTTTCCCCCAGGGTCATAAGGCATGTCGCATGCAACATACCTTCCTGGAAAAGAAAGGAACAAGAGGTCAATGACCTTGAAGCTCTACTGATTGATTTTGATTTCAGGAAGTAGTCGCTACAGACTTGTTTTTTGAAAATCTATTTTTAACCGTGGCGGCCATCTTGAATTTCCGGCCAACCTGAAATTTTGCTAGGATCAATTAGACATTAAGAGCAACATTCCTGTAAAGTTTCATGAAAATCCGTCAAGTAGTTTCAGAGGAGTAGTCGCTACAAGTTTTCATTATATAACTCTATGTAAACAAAGATGGCCACTGGCAGCCATGTTTAACGTCAAATCAAAACGATTTTCGACAAGGACCAACATCATGTCCTACTGATCATTTTAGACAAAGTCCCATATCAGTCGCTACAAACTTATTTATTTTAAATCTATTTTTAGCTGTGGCGGCCATCCTGAATTTCCGGCCAACCTGAAATTTTTCTACGATCAACTAGACATCAAGAGCAACATGCCTGTGAAGTTTCATGAACATCCGTCAAGTAGTTTCAGAGGAGTAGTCGCTACAAGTTTTTATAATATAACTCTATGTAACCAAAGATGGCCACTGGCAGCCATGTTTAACGTCGAATCAAAATAATTTTCCACAAGGATCAACATCATGTCATGCTGATCATTTTAGAAAAAGTCCCATATCAATATCACTTATAGTTTTCAAGAAGTAGTCGCTACAAACTTATTTTTTAAAAATCTATTTTTAGCTGTGACGGCCATCTTGAATTTCCGGCCGACCTGAAATTTTGCTAGGATCAATTAGACCTCAAGAGCAACATTCCTGTAAAGTTTCATGACAATCCGCCAAGTAGTTTCAGAGGAGTAGTCGCTACAAGTTTTTACTATATAACTCTATGTAAACAAAGATGGCCGCTGGCAGCCATGTTTAACGTTGAATCAAAACGATTTTTGACAAGGATCAACATCATGTCATGCTGATCATTTTAGAAAAAGTCCCATATCAATATCACTTATAGTTTTCAAGAAGAAGTTGCTACAAACTTGTATTTTAAAACACTATTTTTAGCTATGGCGGCCATCTTGGATTTCACATCAACATGAATTTTTGCTAGGATCAACTAGACTTTATGTGGAACATTTCCGTAAAGTTTCATGAATATCCATTCAGTAGTTTCAGAGGAGTTGTCGCTACAAATAAAAGTTTACGGACAGACGGACGACGGACGCCGCGCCAAAGCATAAGCTCTGCTGATCTCTGATCAGTAGAGCTAAAAACAACATGCCTTCATCAGAGCAACATGCCTTAAGAATTTCTTAATTTGCATGAATAACAGATTAAAACGAAGAAAAATAGAATTTCTATGGTGATTCTTGTTCCTTTTCAGCGATTTTTTTCACCATTTTGGGAATGGGTCCATGGCCGGTCAAATTGGGAAAATACACGCGATTTTTCTCAAAATTGGGGAAAAAAGCACGTTTTTTCTCAGAATTGGGGAAAATGTTGTTTTTGTATTTTGTGAAATATTACATATTTATTGATGATTTACATAATAAAATATGTTCACAACTGTAATGTTTCAAGTTTTTATTGTACTTCACTGTGTTGTTACAGAATAATTTCCCTGTTTTTGTTGTGCCTGAAAATGTTAACAATGCTGTTAAGTTCATTGTCATTTAGGGTTGCACCAGATTCTCTGCATATTCTCATGACCGAGGAAAGAGTTTCCTGGCCCAGACGATTTCTGTTATTCATCCTTTATTTAGTATTAACCCATCGCTCACTGAGGTGCTTGTTACATAGTAGAATATACTAGCGGTAAAGCGTTTCGATAACATACAAGCGGTAAACAGAAAAGCAGAAGAAACGTACAACCCTGGTAAAAAACTTTATTAAGAAGATTAATCTAAAACAGAACTGGGACGATCTATTACATCTGTGTATTGAGAATATCCCAGGCGAAAGATTGACGGAAAAACAACTTCGATTTGGGAATTTTTTAGTTGGAAATTGGGAAAAATTGTCAATTTTTTCAATTGGGAATGGGGCCGTTTATCGGACCCATTTATATAAGGTAAAAAAACGCTGCTTTTGCACCAAAATCATAAAAGTATGTTATTTTGCCATTTTGCTTAATAGGCACTATTTTTCTCAAGCCCAGTTTGGTAAATGTAATGTCAGAACAACATGCCTTAACATTGCATTTAGTGAGAGTACAAACATTTTTGTTTTGAGGGCAAGTAGGTTAAAGGTTAAGGTCACAGGGACAGCATATGAAAATATGCATGTACAAAAAGGGTTTCTCCACTCACTAAGGGCAAGGTACATATGGAGTTTTATAAATGTAGGTGATATGACTTGGAAGTTATTGTGCCGAATGCATATCTCCATATCTCCATATAAGGACACTGTGACCTTTACCTTTAACCTAGGCCAGTAGGTTAAATATAAAGTTTACAATGACTTTATATGGAAATAAGTATTTGCACAATAACATGAAAAACATTACATCTACACTTATACATCTTCCTATGTACTTCGCTTTAGAAAGAGGATATACCCTCCATTTCTACGGGCCAGTAGGCTAAATGTAAAGATCACAGTGACCTTATATGGAAATATGAATTTCACACAAAAACATCAAAACCGTACAACTTAAACTCATAAATCTTCAGAGGTGCATATCCCTTAGTGATAGGAGAAATCATAATGTTTGGAATGAATGAATGAAATGTTTTTTATGGCACGCCGACACATAAATAGGTCATATTGTCGCAAAAACTGATGAAAGATTAATTATAAATTAATGTAAATATATAAAGATAAAACTATTTACAAAGAAGGGATGATATGGTACATAATGTTTGGGGCAAGCAGGTCAGAGGCAAAGGTTACAGTGACCTTATATAGAATTATGCAGTCTGCACAATAACTTCAAAACCATAACACCTACACTCATCAAACTTAAGTACTTTGCCCTTGGTGACAGGAGAAACCCTATTGTTTCATGGAGGCAAGAAGGTTAAAGGCAAAGGTCACAGTGACCTTATATGGAATTATCCATTCCACACAATAACATCAAAACCGTACAACTTAAACTCATAAATCTTCAGAGGTGCATATCCCTTAGTGATAGGAGAAAACGTAATGTTTTTGGGCAAGAAGGTTAAAGGCAAGGGTCACTGTGACCTTATATTGAATTATGCATTCTGCACAAACCATTAAACTTATACTCAAACAACTTTATATGTACATTGCATTTGATGAGAGGAGAAATCCTGTTTTTTAGGGCTAGTAGGCTGAATGTAAAGATTACTTTGACCTTATATGGAAAAATCATTCTGCCTAATAACTTCCAAACCATAAAACCTATATTCATAAAACTTTCAATGTGCTTTGCCCTTAGTGAGAGAACAAACATTTTTGTTTTGAGGGCAAGAATGTTAAAGGTAAAGGTCACAGTATCCTTATATAGAAATATCCTAGTACAAAAAGGGTTTCTTCTCAACTCACTAAGGGCAATGTACATACAAAGTTTTACAAATGCAGGTGTTATGGTTGGCAGTTATTGTGAAGAATGCATATCTCCATATAAGGACACTGTGACCTTTACATTAAACCGAGGCCAGTAGGTTAAATGTAAAAGTAACAAAGACCTTATATGGAAAAATGTATTTGCACTATAACTTTAAAAACATAACACCTGCATTTATAAATCTTCCTATATACGTTGCCCTTAGCGAGAGGAGATAATCTCCATTTCTAGGAGCCAGTAGGCTGAATGTAAAGATCACAGTGACCTTATATGGAAATATAATTCCACAAAATAACATAAAAACAATCAGACATCAACTCATAAATCTTTATCGGTATATTGCCATTAGTGAGAAGAAAAACCCAGTTGCATTGGCAACAAGTAGGTAAAAGGAAAAGGTCACAGTGACCTTATATGGAAATATGCTTTCAAGACAATAACATCTAAACCGTACAACTTAAACTCATCAATCTTCAGAGGTATATATCCCTTAGTGATAGGAGAAAACGTAAAGTTTTTGGGGAAGTAGGTTAAAGGCAAAGGTCACAGTGACCTTATATAGAATTATCTATTCCACACAATAACATCAAAACCGTACAACTTAAACTCATAAATCTTCAGAGGTACATATCCCTTAGTGATAGGAGAAAACGTAATGTTTTGGGGCAAGAAGGTTAAAGGCAAGATTCACTGTGACCTTATATTGAATTATGCATTCTGCACAATAACTTTGAAACTGTAACAACTACACTCAGGAGAAACTCTATTGTTTTGGGGGAAAGTAGGTTAAAGGCAAAGGTCACAGTGATCCTACATGAAAATATACATTTCGCAAAATAACATCAAAACCATGGGACCTAACCTCATAAAACTTCACTTGCACATTGCCCTTGATGAGAGGTGATATCATATTGTAATTGGGCCAGTAATTTTAAAATAAAGGGTACAGTGAATTATAAGGAAATAATCATTCCACACAATAACATCTAAACCTTAACATCTACATGCATAAAACTTCAAAGCTTCATTGACTTTGGTGAGAAGAGAACCCAAACTGACCTTGGTGAGAGGAAAAAAATATTATTTTTAGGTCCAGTACGTTGAAGGTCAAAGTGACCTTATATCGAAATATTCATTCCACACAATATCAAAAGTGTAAGACCTAAACTCATAAAGCTTAATAAGTTCATTGCCTTTGATGAGAGAAGAACTGTTTATGGTTTTGAGGTCAGTAGGTTAAAAGTAAAGGTCACAGTGACTTTATAACCAATAAACTTATACTCAAAAATCTTTATATGTACATTGCATTTGATGAGAGGAGAAATCCTGTTTTTTTAGGGCTAGTAGGCTGAATGTAAAGATTACTTTGACCTTATATGGAAAAATCATTCTGCCTAATAACATCCAAACCATAAAACCTATATTCATAAAACTTTCAATGTGCATTGCCCTTAGTGAGAGAACAAACATTTTTGTTTTGAGGGCAAGAATGTTAAAGGTAAAGGTCACAGTATCCTTATATAGAAATATCCTAGTACGAAAAGGGTTTCTTCTCAACTCACTAAGGGCAATGTACATACAAAGTTTTACAAATGCAGGTGTTATGGTTGGCAGTTATTGTGAAGAATGCATATCTCCATATAAGGACACTGTGACCTTTACAATAAACCTAGGCCAGTAGGTTAAATGTAAAAGTAACAAAGACCTTATATGGAAAAATGTATTTGCACTATAACTTTAAAAACATAACACCTGCATTTATAAATCTTCCTATATACGTTGCCCTTAGCGAGAGGAGATAATCTCCATTTCTAGGGGTCAGTAGGCTGAATGTAAAGATCACAGTGACCTTATATGGAAATATAATTCCACAAAATAACATAAAAACAATCAGACATCAACTCATAAATCTTTATCGGTATATTGCCATTAGTGAGAAGAAAAACCCAGTTGCATTGGCAACAAGTAGGTAAAAGGAAAAGGTCACAGTGACCTTATATGGAAATATGCTTTCAAGACAATAACATCTAAACCGTACAACTTAAACTCATCAATCTTCAAAGGTATATATCCCTTAGTGATAGGAGAAAACGTAAGGTTTTGGGGGAAGTAGGTTAAAGGCAAAGGTCACAGTGACCTTATATAGAATTATGCATTCTGCACAATAACTTCAAAACCATTACACCTACTCTGATCAAACTTGAGTACTTTGCCCTTGGTGACAGGAGAAACCCTATTGTTTTGGGTGGCAAGAAGGTTAAGGGCAAAGGTCACAGTGACCTTATATTGAATTATGCATTCTGCACAATAACTTCAAAACCATTACACCTACTCTGATCAAACTTGAGTACTTTGCCCTTGGTGACAGGAGAAACCCTATTGTTTTGGGTGGCAAGAAGGTTAAGGGCAAAGGTCACAGTGACCTTATATTGAATTATGCATTCTGCACAATAACTTCAAAACCATATGACCTAAACTCATAAACCTCCATAATATTAGGTACAAAGCCCTTAGTGATAGGAGAAACCGTAATGTTTCGGGGAGAGTAGGTTAAAGGCATAGGTCACAGTGACCTAATATGGAATTATGCATTCTGCACAATAACTTGCAAATAACATCAAAACCATCAGACATAAACTCATAGAACTTCAAAAGATCATTGCCCTTGATGAGAGGAGAAACCCTATTGCTTTTGGGGCAGGGAGGTTAAAGGTTAAGTCACAGTGACCTTATATGCAAATATGAATTCCGCATAATAACTTCCAAACAAACACACCAATATTTATACAAGAAATCCGTGGATTCACATGTCTCGCCTAACGGGGGCTGGACCTAAAAATAAAAAGGTCAATGATGCTTAAATGAAAGTTTGTAAACATTTTAGTAACTAAAAACAATCAAGTTTGCCGTTTGCTGAGATGATATTTAAGTGCATTTGTTTAAAAACAAAATGCCATTCTATTAAAAACAAGAGGCCCAAGAGGGCCTTTGGATGCTCTACTGGCTAAAACGGCTCTTATATCAATGGTTGTCGACATAAAATTCCCATCAGTAGTTTTTTTAAAACATAGCAAAAACAACAGGGATAAGATAGCCTTAGATCGCTCACCTGGTAATCATGGGCAATAAGTCTGCAGTGTCTAGTCTGGCAAGGACATTTTTTATTTTGTCCCACTTTCTTCTATGAATGAAATTTCATAAAAATGGGGGGAGGGGGGTGGGGATTATATTAACATTCTAAACAAATATGGTAAAGATCAGATAAAAAATGAAGTAACTACAGATTTAACAAAGGAAAATACAATATAGCATTTTTCAACAAATCAAGGGCCATAACCTGTCGTTACTAACTAGATCTAGCAGGTTTTCGAACTTGTCCAAAATTGCATTGATATAGTATGCTTTGTACAATTAGACATCATACTGAGGCTGCCTGCCAAATTTTGTAGAAATCCAACAAGCCGTTTAGGAGGAGTAGCGCCGACAACAAATTTAAAGTAAAAATGTCAAAGTGCCATAAGTCCGTCATAAATCAGCAAACTGGAACAAAAGCGTGATATGCACGCTTATGATGCTTCCTGCCAAGTTTCGTCAAAATCCAAACAAAGCGTTTAGGAGGAGTAATGCCGACAAGAAATAAAAAAAAAATGTCAAGGGGCAATAGAGGCCACAGCAATGCTTTCTGCTACCATGCGTTAACACCAAAAAAGAATTATTTTTTTTAATGAAATAAGAAAAGTACAAAAAGACAATTAAAAAAATAAATAAATAAAAAATAAAATAATAAAACATATACATCAAAAATATATATATATATTAAAAAAACACAAAAAAAACAATATATACTAATAACAAAAAAAAAAAGGCAAAACATCTGGTAAAGATCAGATGAAAAATGAAAGCCCTCTCGTATTAACGAGGCAAAATATAGCATTTTTAACTAAATCAAGGGCCATAACTCCGCCAGGCTGGTTTTCGAACATGTGCGAGCTTTCATTGATATTAACAATCTGGTAAAGTTTGGTAAAGTAGAGCTAAAAATCATCAGCTCCAAAAAGTAGGTCAAGGTCATAGATGAAATCCAGGCATCCAAAAAAAAGATGCACTAACGAAGACACAACTATGTCAAAATGAAATATGTTTTCTTCCAAAGATTAAGCTATAAATTAGGTTTAAAACATCTAGTGCATAATTCTAGTTCATGAGAAAGTGATGTAAATGTAACAATTAAAGTTGTCTGCCCTTTGCTTGGATGGTGAAAGTCACTGACATCCACATTTGCTTTGTCACGTTGCAATGTACCACTAAGATGCAACTATAAGCAAAGTTTGAAAGGTCTGGTGCATACAGTTTGTGAAAAAGAGACCTAAACGCAAAAGTTGAACCTAAAAATTATTAAGTTATCTGCCCTTTGCTTGGAGGTTCAAGGTCACTTCCACATTTGCTTTGTCACGTTGCCATGTACCACTCAAGATACAACTATAAGAAAAGTTTGAAAGGTCTAGTGCATACAGTTTGTGAAAAAGTGACCTAAACGCATAAATTGAATGTTGACGCCGCCTTAGTGAGAGGAGAAACCCTATTGTTTTGGGGCAAGCAGGTTAAAGGCAAATGTCACAGTGACGGTATATGGAAATATGCATTCCTCACAATAAAATCAAAATTGTATGACCTAAACTCATACATTTTCACATGATATTGCCATTAGTAAGAGGAGAAACCCTAGATAAAGTAGGTTAAAGGTATAAGGTCACAGTGACCTTATATAGAATTATGCATTATGCACAGTAACTTCAAAACCATTACACCTACACTCATCAAACTTAAGTACTTTGCCCTTGGTGACAGTATAAACCCTATTGTTTTGGGGGGCAAGAAGGTTAAAGTCAAAGGTCACAGTGACCTTATATGGAATTATCCATTCCACACAATAACATCAAAACTGTACAACTTAAACTCCCCCGCAAGTAGGTTCAAGGTAATTGTCACAGAGGCATTATATGGAAATATGCATTCCGCACAATTACTTCAAAACCACAACAACTACAGTCTTCCAAGGTACTTAGTGAGAGGAGAAACTCTATTGTTTTGGGGCAAGCAGGTTAAAGGTCACAGTGACCTTATATATGGAAATATGCCTTCCGGACGATAACATCAGAATCGTATGACCTAAACTCATAAATCTTCATATGTATATTGCCATTATTAAAAGGACCGACAGCCTGTGCAAAGCCTATGCCCCCCTTTGGGTAGGGGGGCATAATAATGTACTCTACTCAATAACATCAAAACCATACAACTTAAACTCATAAATCTTCAGAGATACATAGCCCTTAGTGATAGGAGAAAACATAATGTTTTGGGGCAAGTACGTTACAGGCAAAGGTCACAGTGACCTTATATAGAATTATGCATACTGCATAATAACTTCAAAACCGTATGACCTCAACTCATCAAACTTAAGTACTTTGCATTTGATAACAGGAGAAACCCTATTGTTGGGGGGGGGGGGGGGGGGGGGGGATATGGAAATATGCATGTACAAGAAGGTTTTCTCAACTCACTAAGGGCAAGAAGGTTTTCTCAACTCACTAAGGGCAATGTACATATGAAGTTTTATACATGTAGGTGTGTTGGTTTGGAAATTATTGTGCAGAATGCATATCTCCATATAAGGACAAAGTGACCTTTTCCTTTAACCTAGGCCAGTAGGTTAAATGTAAAAGTCATAATGACCTTATATGGAAATATGCATTTGCACAATAACTTCAAAAACATAACACCTACACTTATAAATCTACCTATGTACTTTTCCCTTAGCGAGAGGAGATACCCTCCATTTCTAGGAGCCAATAGGCTGAATGTAAAGATCACAGTGACCTTATATGGAAATGTAATTCCACAAAATAACATAAAAACCATCAGACAAAACATTAAATCTTCATAGGTATATCGCCATTAGTGAGAGAAAAACCCCAGATGCTTTGGCAACAAGTAGGTTAAAGGTGAAGGTCACAGTGACATGATATGGAAATATGCATTCCACACAATAACATCAAAACCGTACAATTTAAACTCATCAATCTTCAGATGTGAATAGCCCTTAGTTATAGGAGAAACCATAATGTTTTGGGGCAAGTAGGTTAAAGGTAAAGGTCACAGTGACCTTATATAGAAATATGCATTCTGCACAGTAACTTCAAAAAAATTACACCTACACTCATCAAACTTTAGTACTTTGCCCTTGGTGACAGGAGAAACCCTATTGTTTTGGGGGACAAGAAGGTTAAAGGCAAAGGTCACGGTGTTCTTATATGAAATTATGCATTTTGCACAAAAACTTCAAAACCGTATGACCTAAACTCATAAATCTTCAGAACTTCAAAAGATCATTGCCCATGATGAGAGGAGAAACCCTATTGCTTTTGGGGCAGGGAGGTTACAGGTTAAGTCACAGTGACTTTATATGCAAATATGCATTCTGGATAATAACTTCCAAACAATAACACCTATATTCATAAAACTATATACGTATAGGTATGCATTGTGCCTATAGAGTTTTATGAATATAGTTGTTACAAACCTCTTTTGAAGTTTAACAAAGATAGTATGAAAGTGATCATGACCAAGAATCTTACGAAGTTTATAAATCACATCACCATAGAAGTCAGGTTGTAATAGTCCTTTTCGCAGAAGAGTCCTTAAATTACTTTTATATTTGGAAAGAAGATCAGGGTTACGACAATAAAATTTTGCAAAGGTTTTACGAAGTTTATGGTAATGGTAACCCTGATTGATTAGCTTTTTAGTTATACAAAGATTACGAATATTAAAGTCCTCAACTCGAGTACAAGCTCTTGAAAAACGAATAAGTTCAGACACATACACCACATAAGAAGTTGCTCGGGGAACATCCCCATCCAAGTGGGGGTAATTAACAATGTCAAAATTGAAATCATCTCTCTTGTCATAGATTTTGCTAATTATTTCACCATTTTCAATCGAGAGATCTAAATCAAGAAAAGAAGCGTTATTATCAGATATATTAGCTTTATTAAGCTGAAGTTCAAAACCGTATCACCTAAATTCATCAATCATACACATACATAGCCCTTAGTGATAGGAGAAACTGTAACTACAGTCTTCCAAGGTAAATTGCACTTAGTGAGAGGAGACATCCTATTGTTTTGGGAAAAGCAGGTTAAAGGTAAAGGTCACAGTGACCTTATATAGAATTATAAGAATCCATCATGAGTATCCATGTGAGATAGAGAAATCTCACCCGAGGGTCAGAATTGTAACCAGGGACGAGGCTCTGCCGAGTGCCTGGTTGCAATTCTGATCCCGAGGGTGAGATTTCCCTATCTCACATAGATCACTCATGATGGATTATTTTTCTCCCATTATGTGTTTATTAACGGCATAAAATCAATGACTTTGCTGATTTTACGCCAGAATAAGACGACGTCGACGTAACGTCATGACGTCATAAGTCACATGTCATGTAAGATAGAGTTATCTCACATGAGGAAAATGCCTATCTCACATGAGCAGAAATGGGAGAATAAGCATTCTGCACCATAACACCTACACTCATCAAACTTAAGTACTTTACCCTTGGTGACAGGAGAAACCCTAGTTTCGGTGGACAAGAAGGTTAAGACAAAGATCACTGTGACCTTATATTGAATTCTGCACAATAACTTCAAAATCGAATGACCTAAACTCATAAATCTCCATGGTACACAGCCCTTAGTGATAGGAGAAACCGTAATGTTTTGGGGCAAATAGGTTAAAGGCAAAGGTCACAGTGACCTTATATGGAATTATGCATTCTGCACAAGCAATTCAAAACCGTAATACCTACACTCATCAAACGTAAGTACTTCGCCCTTGGTGACAGGAGAAACCCTATTGTTTTGGGGGAAAGTAGGTTAAAGGCAAAGATCGCAGTGATCCTATATGAAAATACACATTTGGCAAAATAACATCAAAACAGTGGGACCTAACCTAACAAACTTCACATGCCCACTGCCCTTGCTGAGAGAAGATATCATAGTGTAATTGGGCCTGTAGTTTTAAGGCAAAGGGTACAGTGAATTATAAGAAAATAAGCATTTCACACATTAACATCCAAACCTTAACATCTACATGCATACAACTTCAATGGTTCAGTGCCTTTGGTGAGAGGAGAACCCAAATTGACCTTGTTGAGAGGAAAAAAACATAATTTATGGGACCAGTAGGTTAATGGTCAGTGACTTTATATGGAAATATTCATTCCACACAATAACATTAAAACTGTAAGACCTAAACTCATAAAGCTTCATAAATGCATTGCCCTTGATGAGAGAAAAAATATTTATTGTGTTGAGGTCAAAAGGTTTAAGGTAAAGGTCACAGTGACCTTATATGGAATTAAGCATTCCACACAATAAATTACAAATGATAACTTATACTCAAAAAACTTTATATGTACATTGTAGTTGATGAAGAGGAGAAATCCTGTTTTTTGAGGGACTAATAGGCTAAATGTAAAGATTACATTGACCTTATATGGAAATATGTATTCTGCATGATGACTTCCAAACCATACAACCTATATTCATAAAAGTTTCAATGTGCATTGCCCTTAGTGAGAGAATAAACATTTTTGTTTTGAGCGCAAGTCGGTTAAAGGTAAAGGTCACAGTGACCTTATATGGAAATATGCATGTATTGTGCAGAATGCATATCTCCATATAATGACACTGTGACCATTACCTTTAACCTAGGCCAGTAGGTGAAATGTAAAAGTCACAATGACCTTATATGGAAATGTGTATTTGCACAATAAATTCAAAAACATAACACCTACACTTATAAATCTTACTGTGTACTTTGCCTATAGCGAGAGGAGATACCCTCCATTACTAGGGGCCAGTAGGCTGAATGTAAAGATCACAGTGAACTTTTATGGAAATATAATTCCACAAAATAACATGAACCATCAGACATGAACTCATAAATCTTCATAGGTATATTACCATTAGTGAGAGGTAAAACCCAGTTGCTTTCGCAACAAGTAGGTTAAAGGTGAAGGTCACAGTAATAAGCATTCCACACAATTACATCAAAACCATACAACTTACACTCATCAATCTTCAGAGGTGCATCGCCCTTAGTGATAGGACAAACCATAATGTTTTCGGGCAAGTAGGTTAAAAGTAAAGGTCACAGCGACCTTATATTGAATTATGCATTCTGCAAAATAACTTCAAAACCGCATGACCTACACTCATCAATCATACACATACATAGCCCTTAGTGATAGGAGAAACCATAATGTTTCGGTGCAAGTAGGTTAAAGGCAAAGGTCACAGTGACCTTATATAGAAATATGCATTCTGCACAATAAATACAAATGGTAACACCTACACTCATCACTTAAATACTTTGCCCTTGGTGACAGGAGAAACCCTACTGTTTTGGGGAAAAGTAGGTTAAAGGCAAAGGTCACAGTGACCTTATATTGAATTATGCATTCTGCAAAATAACATCAAAACCGTAGGACTGAAAGTTTATAAACTCATAAATCTTCAGAGGTACATAGTCCTTATTGATAGGAGAAAACGTTATGTTTTGAGGCAAGTAGGTTAAAGGTATAAGGACAGTGACATTAAATATAATTATGCATTCTGCACAATAACTTCAAAACCATAACAATTACACTCATAAAACTTACGTACTTCGCCTTTGGTGACAGGAGAAACCCTACTGCTTTTGGGGGTGCAAGAAGGTTAAAGGCAAAGGTCACCGTGACCTTATATTGAATTAAGCATTCTGCACAATAACATCAAAACCGTACGACATAAAAGTCATAAATCTTCATATGTATATTGCTATTAGTAAAAAGGAATTATACATTCTGCACAATAAATTCAAAACAATTACACCTATATTCCTCAAAGGTAAGTTCTTTGTACTAGGTGACAGGAGAAACCCTATTGTTTGTTTTTTTGGAGGGTGGGGGGGGGGGGGGGGGGGGGGGGGGGGGGCGCAAGAAAGGCAAGGTCATGGTGACCTTATATTAAATCATGCATTCTGCACAATAACTTGCAAATAACATAAAATCCATGAGACATAAACTCACACAACTTAAAAAGATAATTGCCCTTGATGAGAGGAGAAATCCTATTGCTTTTGGGGCAGGGAGGTTAACAAAGGTTGTCACAGTGACCTTATATGCAAATATGCATTTCGCATAATAACATCCAAATAACACCTATATTCATAAAACTATATAGGTAAAATGCACTAAGTGACGGGAGAAACCCTATTAATTTGGGGACAAGTAGGTTAACTGTAAATGTCACAGAGGCGTTATATGGAAACATGTATTGTATTCCGCACAATAACACCAAAACTGTCTGACGTAAACTCATAAATCTTCATAGGTACATAGCCCTTAGTGATAGGAGAAACTGTAATGTTTTGGGGCAAGTAGGTTAAAGGTAAAGGTCACAGTGACCTTACATGGAATTATGCATTCTGCACAATAACATCAAAACAATGAGACATAAACCCCTAGAATTTCAAACAAGAGGCCCAAGAGGGCCTGTGGACGCTCTACTGGCTAACATGGCTCTTATAACATCAATGAAGTGAGCGACTGCCATTTACGTTTTTTGAAAGTTTCGGGCAAAAAACAGCTTTTTAACTCAATCAAGGGTCATAACTAAAGAATCTGGTAAAGTTTGGTAAAGATCAGATGAAAAATGAAGGCCCTACTGTATTAACGAGGCAAAATATAGCATTTTGAACTAAATCAAGGGCCATAACTCCGCTGTTACTGGTCCTATCTGGCTGTTTTTCGAACTTTTTCGAGCTTTTAATGACATTAACAATCTGATAAAGTTTGGTAAAGATCGGATGAACAATGAAGCCCCTATCGTCTTAACGAGGCAAAATATAGCATTTTTAACTAAATCAAGGGCCATAACTCCGCTGTTAATGGTCGGATATGATCCGATATGAATGTTTTTCGAAATTGTCCCAGCTTTCATGGATATTAACAATCTGATAAAGTTTGGTAAAGATCAGAAGAACAATGAAGCCCCTATCGTATTAACGAGACAAAATATAGCATTTTTAATTAAATCAGGGGCCATAACTCCGCTGTTATTGGTCCGATATAGCTGGTTTTCTAACTTCTTTGAGCTTTCAATGACATTAACAATCTGATAATGTTTGGTAAAGATCGGAAGAACAATGAAGCCCCTATCGTCTTAACGAGGCAAAATATAGCATTTTTAACTAAATCAAGGGCCATAATTCCGCTGCTACTAGTCCGATATGGCTGGTTTTCGAACTTGTCCGACCTTTGATTGATATTAACAAGGCGGTTAAGTTTGGTAAAGATAGGATCAAAAATGAAGGCCCTATCGTCTTAACGAGGCAAAATATAGCAATATAGCATTTTTAACTAAATCAAGGACCATAACTCCGCTGTTTCTGGTCCGATCTGGCTGGTTTTCGAACATGTCTGAGCTTTCATTGATATTAACAATGTGGTAAAGTTTGGTAAAGATACGATGACAAATGAAGGCCCTATTGTCTTAACAAGGCAAAATATAGCACTATAGCTTTTTGAACTAAATCAAGGGCCATAACTCTGCTGTTACTGGTCCAATCTGGCTGGTTTTCGAAATTATCCGAGCTTTCATTGATATTAACAACCTATTTAAGTTTGGTAAAGGTCGGATGAAAAATGAAGGCCCTATTGTCTTAACGAGACAAAAGTTAACAACGGACGACGGACGGACGACGGACAACTCGGCATCCCATAAACTCTACTGACCTTCGGCCAGTAGAGCTAAAAATCATTGCCCTTGATGAGAGGAAAACCCTATTGCTTTTGGGAAAGGGAGATTAAAGGTTAAGTCACAGTGACCTTATATGCAAATATGCATTCCGCATAAGAACTTCCAAACAATAACATGATTCATCTATATTCATAAAACTACATACTATTAGGTACAATGCCCTAAGTGACGGGAGAAACCCTATTGTTTTGGGGGCAAGTAAGTTAACGGTAAATGTCACAGAGGTGCTATATGGAAACATATATTCCGCACAATAACATCTGAATTGTACGACCTAAGGTCATAAATCTTCATATGTATATTGCTATTAGTGAGAGGAGAAACAGTAATCTTTTGGGGCAAGTAGGATAAAGGTAAAGGTCACAGTGACCTTATATGGAATTATGCATTATGCAAAAAAAAATCAAAACCATAACACCTACACTCATAAAACTTAAGTATTTTGCCCTAATAGTGAGAAGAGAAACCCTATTGTTTTGGGGCTAGGTATGTTTAAGGTAAAGGTCAGTGACGTTATATCAAAATATGCATTCCACACAATAACTCAAAACCATAACATCTACACTAATAAAACTTCACAGGTACACTGGCCTTATATAGTGAGAGGAAAAAACATATTGTTTTGGGGGCAAGGTAATTGTCACAGAGGCACTATATGGAATCATGCATTCTGTACAATAACTTCAAAACCACAACAACTAAAGTCTCCCAAGGTACATTGCACTTAGTGAGAGGACAAATCCTATTATTTTGGGAAAAGTAGGTTAAAAGTAAAGGTCACAGTGACTTTAAATGGAATTATTCATTCTGCACAATAAATTCAAAACCCGTTAACCGTAACACTTACACTCATCAAACTTAAGTACTTTGCCCATGGTGACAGGAAAAACCCTATTGTTTTGGGGACAAGTAGGTTAAAGGCAAACATCACAGTCACATTATATTGAATTATGAATTCTGCACAATAACTTCAAAAAAATAACACCTCCACTCATCAAACTTAAGTACTTTAGCCATGGTGACAGGAGAAACCCTATTGTTTTGGGGGAAAGTAGGTTAAAGGCAATGGTCACAGTGATCCTATATGAAAATACACATTTCGCAAAATAACATCAAAACCATGAGATCTAACCTCATAAAACTTCACATGCACACTGCCCTTGATGAGAGAAGATATCATATTGTAATTGGGCCTGTAGTTTTAAGGTAAAAGGTACAGCGAATTATAAGGAAATAAGCATTCCACACAATAACATCAAAACCTTAACATCTACATGCATAAAACTTCTAATGTTCATTGACTTTGGTGAGAGGAGAATCCAAATTGACCTTGGTGAGAGGAAAACAATTATTTTTTGGGACCAGTAGGTTAAAGGTCAAAGTGACCTTATATGGAAATATTCATTCCACACAATAACATTAAAACTGTAAGACCTAAACTCATAAAGCTTCAGAGGTACATAGCCCTGAGTGATAGGAGAAACCAAATTGACCTTGGTGAGAGGAAAAAAAAATGTTTGGGACCAGTAGGTTAAAGGTCAAAGTGACCTTAAATGGAAATATTCATTCCACACAATAACATTAAAACTGTAAGACCTAAACTCATAAAGCTTCAGAGGTACATAGCCCTGAGTGACAGGAGAAACCATAATGTTTTAGGGGCAAGTAGATTAAAGGTAACTTTCACAGAGGCACTATATGGAAACAGGCATTCCACACAATAACTTCAAAGCCACAACAACTACAGTCTTCCAAGGTACACTGCACTTAGTGAGAGGAGAAACTCTATTGTTTTGGGGCAAGCATGTTAAAGGTAACGGTCACAGTGATATTATATGGAAATATGCATTCCGCACAATAACATCAAAACCGTATGACCGAAACTCATTAATCTTCATAGGAACATAGCCCTTAGTGATAGCAGAAACCGTAATGTTTTGGAGCAAGTAGGTTAAAGGTAAAGGTCAGAGTGATCATATATGGAATTATAAATTCTGCAAAATACCTTGCAAATAATATCAAAACCATGAGACTTAAACTCATAGAACTTCAAAAGATCATTGCCATTGATGAGAGGAGAAACCCTATTGCTTTTTTGGCAGGGACGTTAAAGGTTAAGTCACTATATATAGCCATTAGTAAAAGGAGGAACCCTAGAGCAAGTAGGTTAAAGGTATAAGGTCACAGTGACTTTAAATGGAATTATGCATTCTGCATAATAAGATGAAAACCATAACACTTACACTCATAAAACGTAAGTACTTCGCCCTTGGTGACAGGAGAAACCCTACTGTTTTGGGGGGCAAGAAGGTTAAAGATGAAGGTCACATTGATATTAAATAATGCATTCTGCACAATAACTTCAAAACCGTATGACCTAAACTCATAAATCTTCATAGGTACATAGCCCTTAGTGATAGGAGAAACCGTAATGTTTTGGGGCAAAAAGGTGAAAGGCAAAGGTCAGAGTGACCTTATATAGAATTATGCATTCTGCACAGTAACTTCAAAACTATAACACCTACGATCATCAAACTTAAGTACGTTGTCCTTGGTGACAGGAGAAACCCTATTGTTTGAGGGGCAAGAAGGTTAAAGGCAAAGGTCACCATGATCTTATATTGAATTATGCGTTCTGCGCAATAACTGCAAAACTGTATCAAATACACTCATCAAACTTAAGCATGTTGCCCTTGGTGACAGGAGAAACCCTATTGTTTTGGGGGAAAGTAGGTTAAAGGCAAAGGTCACAGTGACCATAAATGAAAATATACATTTCGCAAAATAACATCAAAACCATGGTGTCTAACCTCATAAAACATCACATGCACATTGCCCTTGATGAGAGGAGATATTATATTGTAATTGCGTCAGTAATTTTAAGGTTTTCAATTGAATTGAATAGGAGTTTTATGGCGCACCAACACAAGAGGTTCAGTGAATTATAAGGAAATAAGCATTCCACACCAAAACATCTAGACCTTAACATCTACATGCATACAACTTAAAAGGTTCATTGACTTTGGTGAAAGGAGAACCCAAATTGACCTTGGTGAGAGGAACAAAACATTAGTTTTTGGTCCAGTATGTTATAGGTCAAAGTAACCTTATATGGAAATATTCATTCCACACAATAACATCAAAACTGTAAGACCTAAACTCATAAAGCTTCATAAGGGCATTGCCTTTGATCAGAGAAGAAATATTTAAGACCTAAACTCATAAAGTTTCATAAGTGCATTGCCCTTGATGAGAGAAGAAAAATTTATGGTTTTAGGGTCAGTAGGCTAAAGGTAAAGGTCACAGTGAACTTATATGGAATTAAGTATTCCACACAATAACTTCCAAACCATAACACTTATACTCAAAAAGATGTATCTCTACAGTGTAGCTGATCAGAGGAGAAATCCTGTTTTTGGGTAACTAGTAGACTAAATATAAAGATTACATTGACCTTATATGGAAATATGCAGATGACTTCCAAACCATAAAACCTATATTTATAAAAGTTTCAATGTACATTGCCCTTAGTGAGAGAACAAACATTTTTGTTTTGAGGGCAAGTAGGTTAAAGGTAAAGGTCACAGTGACCTTAAATGGAAATATGCATGTACAAAAAAGGGTTTCTCTACTCACTAAGGGCAATGTACATATGAAGTTTAATAAATGTAGGTGTTATGGTTTGGAATTTATTGTGCAGAATGCATATCTCCATAGAAGGACACTGTGATCTTTACCTTTAACCTAGGCCAGTAGGTTAAAGTTAAAACAATGACCTTATATGGAAATATGTATTTGCACAATAACTTCAAAAACATAACACCTACACTTATAAATCTTCCTATGTACTTTGACCTTAGCGAGAGGAGATACCCTTCATTTCAATAGGCCATTTGGCTGAATGTAAAGATCACAGTGACCTTATATGGAAATATAATTCCCCAAAATAACATGGAAACCATGAGACATAAACTCATAAATCTTCATGGGTATATTGCCATTAGTGAGAGGAAAAACCCAGTTGCTTTGGCAACAAGTAGGTTAAAGGTGAAGGTCACAGTGACCTTATATGGAAATATGCATTCCACACAATAACATCAAAACCGTACAACTTAAACTCATCAATCATCATAGCCCTGAGTGATAGGAGAAACCATAATGTTTTAGGGGCAATTAGGTTCAAGGTTACTTTCACAGAGGCACTAGTAAGAGGAGAAACCTTAGAGCAAGTAGGTTAAAGGTATAAGGTCACAGTGACTTTAAATGGAATTATGCATTCTGCATAATAACATCAAAACCATAACACTTACACTCATAAACAAGAAATATCACTGTAAGTGACAAATACCCCCAAAGTGACCTTTGACCTCTAAGTATGAACTTGACCTTGGAGCCATGGACCTGGATTTTGTGCGCGACACGTTGTTTGGTTGTGACGAGCACTTGTGCCAATTATTTGAAAATCCGTCCAGGCGTACAAAAGTTATTGAATGGACACGATTTGACCTTTGACCTTTAAGAGTGATCTTGACCTTGGGGCCACAGACCTGGATTTTGTGCGCGACACATAGTCTTGTTGTGGTGAGCACTTGTGCCAATTATTTGAAAAGCCGTCCATGAATGCCAGTTATTGACCGGACACGATTTGACTTTTGACCTCTAAGTGTGACCTTCACCTTGAAGACCTGGGTTTTGCACGCGACACAGCATCTTGTTATGGTGATCACTGTGCCAAGTTATTTAAATATCCCTGCATGGGATTTGACGTTATGGTCGGGACACGAAATTGCGTACTTGTTTTTTTACCTATGAACGGCAAGTGTAACCTAGACCTTTGAGATACGGACCTGGGTTTTGCGCGCGACACATCGTCTTGTTATAGTTATCACTTGCGCCAAGTTAATTAAAAATCCATGCAGAGGTTTTGAAGGTACAGTCTGGACACGATCTGATGAATGACGGACGGACGGACAGAAGGACAGACAGATGGACGGTGAGATTACTAAAAGGCTTCGGGGGCATAAAAAACTTTATCTGTACAGTGTAGTTGATGAGATGAGAAATCACTGTGCCAAGTTATTTAAAAATCCCTGCAGGAGTTGTGACGTTACGGTCCAGACACGAAATTGCATACTTGTTTTTGACCTATGAACTGCAAGTGTGCCCTTGACCTTTGAGGAACTGACCTGGGCTTTGCGCGCGACACATTGTCTTTATATGGTGATCACTTGTGCCAAGTAATTTAAAAATCCCTGCAGAGGTTGTGACGTTACGGTCCGGACACAAAAATGCGTACCTGTTTTTGACCTATAAATGCAAGTGTGACCTTGACCTTTGAGGTTCGGACCTGGGTATTGCGCACGACACATTGTCTTGTTATAAGTTATTGAAAATCCCTGCAGGGGTTGTGACGTTACGGTCCGTACACGAAATTGCGTAATAGTTTTTGACATATGAACTGCAAGTGTGACCTTGACCTTTGAGGTACGGACCTGGATTTTGCGCGCGACACATTGTCTTGTTATGGTGATCAGTTGTGCAAAGTTTTTTAAAAATCCCTGGATGGGATTTGACGTTATGGTCCGGACACGAAATTGCGTACTTGTTTTTTTACCTATGAACGGCAAGTGTAACCTAGACCTTTGAGATACGAACCTGGGTTATGCGCGCGACACATCGTCTTGTTATAGTTATCACTTGCGCCAAGTTAATTAAAAATCCATGTAGAGGTTTTGAAGGTACAGTCCGGACACGATCTGATGAATGACGGACGGACGGACGGACAGAAGGATAGACAGATGGACGGTGAGATTACTAAAAGGCTTCTGGAGCATAAAAAACTTTATCTGTACAGTGTAGTTGATGAGATGAGAAATCATTTTTTGTGGGGCTAGTAGGCTAAATGTAAAGATTACTTTGACCTTATATGGAAATATGCATTCTGCATGGTAACTTCCAAACCATAAAACCTATATTCATAAAAGTTCCAATGTGCATTGTCCTTAGTGAGAGAACACACATTTGTGTTTTGAGGGCAAGTAGGTTAAAGGTAAAGGTCACAGTGACCTTATATGGAAATATGCATGTACAAAAAGGGTTTCTCCACTCACTAAGGGCAATGTACATAGGAAGTTTTATTAATGTAGGTGTTATGGTTTGAAAGTTCTTGTGTAGAATGCATATCTCCACACTGTGACCTTTAACTTTAAACTAGGCCAGTAGGTGAAATGTAATAGTCAAAATGACCTTATATGGAAATATGTATTTGCAACAAAAACTTCAAAAACATAACACCTACACTTGTAAATCTTCCTATGTGCTTTGCCCTTAGCGAGAGGAGATACCCTTCTTTTCTAGGGGCCAGTAGGCAGAATGTTAAGATCAAAGTGACCTTGTATTGAAATATAATCCCACAAAATAACATGAAAACCATCAGACATAAACTCATAAATCTTCATAGGTATATTGCCATTAGTGAGAGGAAAACCCTAGTTGCTTTGAGAACAAGTACGTTAAAGGTGAAGGTCACAGTGACCTTATATGGAAATATGCATTCCACACAAAAACATCTAAACCATACAACTTAAACTCATCAATCATCAGAGGAACATAGCCCTGAGTGATAGGAGAAACCGTAATGTTTTGGGGCAAGTGGGTTAAAGGCAAAGGTCACAGTGACCTTATATAGAAATATGCATTCTGCACAATAACTTCAAAACCATTATACCTACACTATCAAACTTAAGTAGTTTGCCCTTGGTGACTGGAGAAACCCTATTGTTTTGGGGGGCAAGAAGGTTAAACGCAAAGGTCACGGTGACCTTATATTAAATTATGCATTCTGCACAATAACTTCAAAACCGTATGACCTAAACTCATAACTCTACATAGCCCTTAGTGATAGGAGAAACTGTAATGTTTTGGGGCAATTCTGCACAATAACTTGCAAATAACATCAAAACCATGAGACATAAAGTCATAGAACTTGAAAAGAGCATTGCCCTTGATGAAAGGAGAAACCCTATTGCTTTTGGGACAGGGAGGTTCAAGGTTAAGGCAAAGTGACCTTATATGCAAATATGCATTCCGCATAAGAACTTCCAAACAATAATACCTATATTCATAAAACTACATAGGTACTATGCCCTAAGTGAGGGAGAAACCCTCTTGTTTTAGGGGCAAGAAGGTTAACGGTAAATGTCACAGAAGCGTACGACCTAAATGTCACAGAGGCGTACGACCTAAAGTCTTTAATCTTTTAACATATGAATGTATATTTCCATTAGTGAGAGGGAAACCCATATTGTTTTGGGAGCAAGTAGGTTAAAGGAAACGGTCACAATGACCTTATATGGAATAATGCATTCCACACGATAACATCAAAACCGTCCAACTTAAACTCATAAATCTTCAGAGGTACATAGCACTTAGTGATAGGAGAAACTTTAATGTTTTGGGACAAGTAGGTCAAAGGCAAAGGTCACAGTGGCCTTATATGGAATTATGCATTCTACAAAAAAACTTCAAAACCATAACACCTACACCCATAAATCTTCAGAGGTACATAGCCCTTAGTGATAGGAGAAACCGTAACTACAGTCTTCCAAGGTAAATTGCACTTAGTGAGAGCAGACATCCTATTGTTTTGGGAAAAGCAGGTTAAAGGTAAAGGTCACAGTGACCTTATATAGAATTAAGCATTCTGCACCATAACACCTACACTCATCAAACTTAAGTACTTTGCCCAAGGTGACAGGAGAAACCCTAGTTTCGGGGGACAAGAAGGTTAAGACAAAGATCACTGTGACCTTATATTGAATTAAGCATTCTGCACAATAACTTCAAAATCGAATGACCTCAACTCATAAATCTCCATGGTACACAGCCCTTAGTGATAGGAGAAACCGTAATGTTTTGGGGCAAATAGGTTAAAGGCAAAGGTCACAGTGACCTTATATGGAATTATGCATTCTGCACAAGCAATTCAAAACCGAAATACCTACACTCATCAAACGTAAGTACTTCGCCCTTGGTGACAGGAGAAACCCTATTGTTTTGGGGGAAAGTAGGTTAAAGGCAAAGATCGCAGTGATCCTATATGAAAATATACATTTCGCAAAATAAAATCATAACAGTGGGACCTAACCTAACAAACTTCACATGCCCACTGCCCTTGATGAGAGAAGATATCATATTGTAATTGGGCCTGTAGTTTTAAGGCAAAGGGTACAGTGAATTATAAGGAAATAAGCATTTCACACATTAACATCCAAACCTTAACATCTACATGCATACAACTTCTATGGTTTAATGCCTTTGGTGAGAGGAGAACCCAAATTGACCTTGTTGAGAGGAAAAAACATTATTTTTGGGACCAGTAGGTTAATGGTCAGTGACTTTATATGGAAATATTCATTCCACACAATAACATTAAAACTGTAAGACCTAAACTCATAAAGCTTCATAAGTGCATTGCCCTTGATGAGAGAAGAAATATTTATTGTGTTGAGGTCAAAAGGTTTAAGGTAAAGGTCACAGTGACCTTATATGGAATTAAGCATTCCACACGGAATTAAGCATTCCACACAATAAATTACAAATGATAATTTATACTCAAAAAACTTTATATGTACATTGTAGTTGATGAAGAGGAGAAATCCTGTTTTTTGAGGGGCTAATAGGCTAAATGTAAAGATTACATTGACCTTATATGGAAATATGCATTCTGCATGATGACTTCCAAACCATACAACCTATATTCATAAAAGTTTCAATGTGCATTGCCCTTAGTGAGAGAACAAACATTTTTGTTTTGAGCGCAAGTCGGTTAAAGGTAAAGGTCACAGGGACCTTATATGGAAATATGCATGTACAAAAAGGGTTTCACCACTCACTAAGGGCAATGTATATATAAAGTTTTATAAATGTAGGTGTTATGGTTTGGAAGTTATTGTGCACAATGCATATCTCCATATAATGACACTGTGACTTTTCCCTTTAACCTAGGCCAGTAGGTTAAATGTCAAAGTCACAAAGACCTTATATGGAAAGATGTATTTGCTCAGTAACTCCAAAAACATAACACCGACACTTACAAATCTTCCTATGTACTTTGCCCATAGGGAGAGGAGATACCCTACATTTCTAGCGGCCAGTAGGCTGAATGTAAAGATCACAGTGACCTTATATGGAAATATAATTCCACAAAATAACATAAAAAAAAACCCATCAGACATTAACTCAAAAATCTTCATGGGTATATTGCCATTAGCGAGAGGAAAACCCCAGCTGCTTTGGCAACAAGTAAGTTAAAGGTGAAGGTCACAGTGACCTTATATGAGAATATGCATTCCACATAATAACATCAAAACCGTACAACTTAAACTCATCAATCTTCATATTCTTTTGGAAACAAGTAGTTAAAAAGCAAGGTCACAATGACCTTATATAGAATTATGCATTCCAAACAATAACATCAAAACCGTATGACCTCAACTCATAAATCTTCATAGGTGCATAGCCCTTAGTGATAGAAACCATAATGTTTTGGGGCAAGTAGGTTAAAGGTAAAGGTCACAGTGACCTTATATGGAATTATGCATTCTGCATAATAAATTGCAAATAACATCAAAAACTAGGAGTACATAAACTCTTAGAACTTCCAAAGATCATTGCCCTTGATGAGAGGAAAACCCTATTGCTTTTTTGGGCAGGGATGTTAAAGGTTAAGTCACAGTGACTTATATGCAAATATACATTCCGCATAATAACATCCAAACAATAATAACTTTATTCATAAAACTATATAGGTACAATGCCCTAAGTGACGGGAGAAACACTATTGTTTTGGGGGCAAGTAGGTTAACGGTAAATGTCACAGAGGCGCTATATGGAAACATGTATTTCACAAAATAACATCAAAACCATACGACCTAGAGTCATAAATCTTCATATGTATATTAGTGAGAGGAGAAACCTTAATGTTTTGGGGCAAGTAGGTTGGAAATATGCATGTATAAAAAGAATTTCTCCACTCACTAAGGGCAATGTACATATGAAGTTTTATAAATGTAGGTGTTATGGTTTGGAAGTTATTGTGCAGAATGCATATCTCCATATAAGGACACTGTGACCTTTACCTTTAACCTAGGCCAGTAGGTGAAATGTAAAAGTCACAATGACCTTATATGGAAATGTGTATTTGCACAATAACTTCAAAAACATAACACCTTTGCCTATAGCGAGAGGAGATACCCTCCATTACTAGGGGCCAGTAGGCTGAATGTAAAGATCAGAGTGACCTTTTATGGAAATATAATTCCACAAAATAACATGAACCATCAGACATGAACTCATAAATATTACCATTAGTGAGAGGAAAAACCCAGTTGCTTTCGCAACAAGTAGGTTAAAGGTGAAGGTCACAGTAATAAGCATTCCACACAATTACATCAAAACCGTACAACTTACACTCATCAATCTTCAGAGGTGCATCGCCCTTAGTGATAGGACAAACCATTATGTTTTCGGGCAAGTAGGTTAAAAGTAAAGGTCACAGCGACCTTATATTGAATTATGCATTCTGCAAAATAACTTCAAAACTGCATGACCTACACTCATCAATCATACACATACATAGCCCTTAGTGATAGGAGAAACCGTAATGTTTCGGTGCAAGTAGGTTAAAGGCAAAGGTCACAGTGACCTTATATAGAAATATGCATTCTGCACAATAAATCCAAATGGTAACACCTACACTCATCAAACTTAAATACTTTGCCCTTGGTGACAGGAGAAACCCTACTGTTTTGGGGAAAAGTAGGTTAAAGGCAAAGGTCACAGTGACCTTATATTGAATTATGCATTCTGAAAAATAACATCAAAACCGTACGACTTAAAGTTTATAAACTCATAAATCTTCAGAGGTACATAGCCCTTAGTGATAGAAGAAAACGTTATGTTTTGAGGCAAGTATAAGGACACAGTGACATTAAATATAATTATACATTCTGCACAATAACTTCAAAACAATGAGACATAAACCCATAGAATTTTAAACAAGAGGCCCAAGAGGGCCTGTGGACGCTCTACTCGCTAACATGGCTCTTATAACATCAATGAAGTGAGCGACTGCCATTTACGTTTTTTGAAAGTTTCGGGCAAAAAACAGCTTTTTAACTAAATCAAGGGCCATAACTAAAGAATCTGGTAAAGTTTGGTAAAGATCAGATGAAAAATGAAGGCCCTACCATATTAACGAGGCAAAATATAGCATTTTGAACTAAATCAAGGGCCATAACTCCGCTGTTACTGGTCCTATCTGGCTGTTTTTCGAACTTTTCGAGCTTTTAATGACATTAACAATCTGATAAAGTTAGGTAAAGATCGGATGAACAATGAAGCCCCTATCGTCTTAACGAGGCAAAATATAGCATTTTTACCTAAATCAAGGGCCATAACTCCGCTGTTACTGGTCGGATATGATCCGATATGAATGTTTTTCGAACTTGTCCCAGCTTTCATGGATATTAACAATCTGATAAAGTTTGGTAAAGATCGGATGAACAATGAAGCCCCTATCGTCTTAACGAGACAAAATATAGCATTTTTAACTAAATCAGGGGCCATAACTCCGCTGTTACTGGTCCGATATGGCTGGTTTTCGAACTTCTTTGAGCTTTCAATGCCATTAACAATCTGATAAAGGTTGGTAAAGATCGGAAGAACAATGAAGCCCCTATCTTCTTAACGAGGCAAAATATAGCATTTTTAACTAAATCAAGGGCCTTAACTCCGCTGTTACTAGTCCGATATGGCTGGTTTTTGAACTTGTCCGACCTTTCATTGATATTAACAATGTGGTAAAGTTTGGTAAAGATAGGATCAAAAATGAAGGCCCTATCGTCTTAACGAGGCTAAATATAGCACTATAGCATTTTGAACTAAATCAAGGGCCATAACTCTGCTGTTACTGGTCCGATCTGGCTGGTTTTCGAACTTATGCGAGCTTTCATTGATATTAACAACCTGTTAAAGTTTGGTAAAGATCGGATGAACAATGAAGCCCCTATCGTCTTAACGAGGCAAAAGTTAACGACGGACGACGGACAACTCGGCATCCCATAAGCTCTGCTGGCCTTCGGCCAGTAGAGCTAAAAATCATTGCCCTTGATGAGAGGAAAACCCTATTGCTTTTGGGAAAGGGAGATTAAAGGTTAAGTCACAGTGACCTTATATGCAAATATGCATTCCGCATAATAACTTCCAAACAATAACATGATTCATCTATATTCATAAAACTACATACTATTAGGTACAATGCCCTACGTGACGGGAGAAACCCTATTGTTTTGGGGGCAAGTAAGTTAACGGTAAATGTCACAGAGGTGCTATATGGAAACATATATTCCGCACAATAACATCCGAACTGTACGACCTAAAGTCATAAATCTTCATATGTTTATTGCTATTAGTGAGAGGAGAAACAGTAATCTTTTGGGGCAAGTAGGATAAAGGTAAAGGTCACAGTGACCTTATATGGAATTATGCATTATGCCAAAAAAAATCAAAACCATAAAACCTACACTCATAAAACTAAAAAAAAAAAGTATTTTGCCCTAATAGTGAGAAGAGAAACCCTATTGTCTTGGGGCTAAGTATGTTTCAGGTTAAGGTCAGTGACGTTATATCAAAATATGCATTCCACACAATAACTCAAAACCATAACATCGACACTAATAAAACTTCACAGGTACACTGCCCTTATATAGTGAGAGGAAAAAACATATTGTTTTGGGGGCAAGGTAATTGTCAAAGAGGCACTATATGGAATCATGCATTCTGTACAATAACTTCAAAACCACAACAACTAAAGTCTCCCAAGGTACATTGCACTTAGTGAGAGGAGAAATCCTATTATTTTGGGAAAAGTAGGTTAAAAGTAAAGGTCACAGTGACTTTAAATGGAATTATTCATTCTGCACAATAAATTCAAAACCCGTTAACCGTACCACTTACACTCATCAAACTTAAGTACTTTGCCCATGGTGACAGGAAAAACCCTATTGTTTTGGGGACAAGTTAAAGGCAAACATCACAGTCACATTATATTGAATTATGCATTCTGCACAATAACTTCAAAAAAATAACACCTACACTCATCAAACTTAAGTACTTTAGCCATGGTGACAGGAGAAACCCTATTGTTTTGGGGGAAAGTAGGTTAAAGGCAATGGTCACAGTGATCCTATATGAAAATACACATTTCGCAAAATAACATCAAAACCATGGGATCTAACCTCATAAAACTTCACATGCACACTGCCCTTGATGAGAGAAGATATCATATTGTACTTGGGCCTGTAGTTTTAAGGTAAAAGGTACAGCGAATTATAAGGAAATAAGCATTCCACACAATAACATCAAAACCTTAACATCTACATGCATAAAACTTCTAATGTTCATTGACTTTGGTGAGAGGAGAATCCAAATTGACCTTGGTGAGAGGAAAAAAAATAATTTTGGGACCAGTAGGTTAAAGGTCAAAGTGACCTTATATGGAAATATTCATTCCACACAATAACATAAAAACTGTAAGACCTAAACTCATAAAGCTTCAGAGGTACATAGTCCTGAGTGATAGAAGAAACCAAATTGACCTTGGTGAGAGGGAAAAAAAATGTTTGGGACCAGTAGGTTAAAGGTCAAAGTGACCTTATATGGAAATATTCATTCCACACAATAACATTAAAACTGTAAGACCTAAACTCATAAAGCTTCAGAGGTACATAGCCCTGAGTGATAGGAGAAACCATAATGTTTAAGGGGCAAGTAGGTTAAAGATAACTTTCACAGAGGCACTATATGGAAACATGCATTCCACACAATAACTTCAAAGCCACAACAACTACAGTCTTCCAAGGTACACTGCACTTAGTGAGAGGAGAAACTCTATTGTTTTGGGGCAAGCATGTTAAAGGTAACGGTCACAGTGATCTTAAATGGAATTATAAATTCTGCAAAATACCTTGCAAATAATATCAAAACCATGAGACATAAACTCATAGAACTTCAAAAGATCATTGCCATTGATGAGAGGAGAAACCCTATTGCTTTTTTGGCAGGGACGTTAAAGGTTAAGTCACTATATATAGCCATTAGTAAAAGGAGGAACACTAGAGCAAGTAGGTTAAAGGTATAAGGTCACAGTGACTTTAAATGGAATTATGCATTCTGCATAATAATGCATTCTGCATAATAAGATCAAAACCATAACACTTACACTCATAAAACTTAAGTACTTCGCCCTTGGTGACAGGAGAAACCCTACTGTTTTGGGGGGCAAGAAGGTTAAAGATGAAGGTCACATTGATATTAAATGATGCATTCTGCACAATAACTTCAAAACCGTATGACCTAAACTCATAAATCTTCATAGGTACATAGCCCTAAGTGATAGGAGAAACCGTAATGTTTTGGGGCAAAAAGGTGAAAGGCAAAGGTCAGAGTGACCTTATATAGAATTATGCATTCTGCACAGTAACTTCAAAACTATAACACCTACACTCATCAAACTTAAGTACGGTGTCCTTGGTGACAGGAGAAACCCTATTGTTTTAGGGGGCAAGAAGGTTAAAGGCAAAGGTCACCATGATCTTATATTGAATTATGCGTTCTGCACAATAACTGCAAAACTGTATCAAATACACTCATCAAACTTAAGCATGTTGCCCTTGGTGACAGGAGAAACCCTATTGTTTTGGGGGAAAGTAGGTTAAAGGCAAAAGTCAGTGACCATAAATGAAAATATACATTTCGCAAAATAACATCAAAACCATGGTGTCTAACCTCATAAAACTTCACATGCACATTGCCCTTGATGAGAGGAGATATTATATTGTAATTGCGTCAGTAGTTTTAAGGTTTTCAATTGAATTTAATTGGGGTTTTACGGCGCACCAACACAAGAGGTACAGTGAATTATAAGGAAATAAGCATTCCACACAAAAACATCTAGACCTTAACATCTACATGCATACAACTTAAAAGGTTCATTGACTTTGGTGAAAGGAGAACCCAAATTGACCTTGGTGAGAGGATTTGCTCCTCTCACCAAGGTCAATTTGGGTTCTCATTAGTTTTTGGTCCAGTAGGTTATAGGTCAAAGTAACCTTATATGGAAATATTCATTCCACATAATAACATCAAAACTGTAAGACCTAAACTCATAAAGCTTCATCAGGGCATTGCCTTTGATGAGAGAAGAAATATTTAAGACCTAAACTCATAAAGCTTCATAAGTGCATTGCCCTTGATGAGAGAAGAAAAATTTATGGTTTTGGGTCAGTAGGCTTAACACCTAGAGCACGAAACTGGCGCATATTTTAAGAAAGGTCCATTTTGTAACATTAACAAGAAACAGTTACGATGGTTACATATCAACTGGCAGTTGTAAAGAAGGTTACTTTATTTTAAAAGGCAGTTTTTAAAGTGAATTTTAAAAAAATGACTTTTTTTTCTAGAGTAGTTACATCAGTTACATAACAGTTACACTACAGTTACACAGCGATACATTAATAGTTGCTATTTAACGTGCATTCTCTTCAAAACGTGGTTACAATGGTTAGTTAAATCTTCATATGTATATTGCTATTAGTGAGAGGAGAAACAGTAATCTTTTGGGACAAGTAGGATAAAGGTAAAGGTCACAGTGAACTTATATGGAATTAAGTATTCCACAGAATAACTTCCAAACCATTACACTTATACTCAAAAAGATGTATCTGTACAGTGTAGCTGATCAGAGGAGAAATTCTGTTTTTGGGTAACTAGTAGACTAAATATAAAGATTACATTGACCTTATATGGAAATATGCAGACGACTTCCAAACCATAAAACCTATATTTATAAAAGTTTCAATGTACATTGCCCTTAGTGAGAGAACAAACATTTTTGTTTTGAGGGCAAGTAGGTTAAAGGTAAAGGTCACAGTGACCTTAAATGGAAATATGCATGTACAAAAAGGGGTTTCTCCACTCACTAAGGGCAATGTACATATGAAGATTAATAAATGTAGGTGTTATGGTTTGGAATTTATTGTGCAGAATGCATATCTCCATATAAGGACACTGTGATCTTTACCTTTAACCTAGGCCAGTAGGTTAAAGGTAAAACAATGACCTTATATGGAAATATGTATTTGCACAATAACTTCAAAAACATAACACCTACACTTATAAATCTTCCTGTGTACTTTGACCTTAGCGAGAGGAGATACCCTTCATTTCTATAGGCCATTTGGCTGAATGTAAAGATCACAGTGACCTTATATGGAAATATAATTCCCCAAAATAACATGGAAACCATAAGACATAAACTCATCAATTTTCATGGGTATATTGCCATTAGTGAGAGGAAAAACCCAGTTGCTTTGGCAACAAGTAGGTTAAAGGTGAAGGTCACAGTGACCTTATATGGAAATATGCATTCCACACAATAACATAAAAAACGTACAACCTAAACTCATCAATCATCATAGCCCTGAGTGATAGGAGAAACCATAATGTTTTAGGAGCAATTAGGTTCAAGGTAACTTTCACAGAGGCACTAGTAAGAGGAGAAACCTTAGAGCAAGTAGGTTAAAGGTATAAGGTCACAGTGACTTTAAATGGAATTATGCATTCTGCATAATAACATCAAAACCATAACACTTACACTCAAGTGTCACTGTAAGTGACAAATGCTCCCAAAGTGACCTTTGACCTCTAAGTATGAACTTGACCTTGAAGCCATGGACCTGGATTTTGTGCGTGACAGGTCGTTTGGTTGTGGTGAGCACTTGTGCCAATTATTTGAAAATCCGTCCAGGCGTACAAAAGTTATTGAACGGACACAATTTGACCTTTAAGAGTGACCTTGACCTTGGGGGCCACAGACCTGGATTTTGTGCGCGACACAGTCTTGTTGTGGTGAGCACTTGTGCCAATTATTTGAAAAGCCGTCCATGAATGCGTTATTGACCGGACACGATTTGACTTTTGACCTCTAAGTGTGACCTTCACCTTGAAGACCTGGGTTTTGCACGCGACACAGCATCTTGTTATGGTGATCACTGTGCCAAGTTATTTAAAAATCCCTGCAGAGATTGTGACGTTATGGTCCGGACACATAAATGCGTACCTGTTTTTGACCTATAAATGCAAGTGTGACCTTGACCTTTGAGGTTCGGACCTGGGTATTGCGCACGACACATTGTCTTGTTATGGTGATTACTTGCTCTAAGTTATTGAAAATCCCTGCAGGGGTTGTGACGTTACGGTCCGTACACGAAATTGCGTAATAGTTTTTGACCTATGAACTGCAAGTGTGACCTTGACCTTTGAGGTACATACCTGGATTTTGCGCGCGACACATTGTCTTGTTATGGTGATCAGTTGTGCAAAGTTATTTAAAAATCCCTGCATGGGATTTGATGTTATGGTCCGGACACGAAATTGCGTACTTGTTTTTTTACCTATGAACGGCAAGTGTAACCTAGACCTTTGAGATACGGACCTGGGTTTTGCGCGCGACACATCGTCTTGTTATAGTTATCACTTGCGCCAAGTTAATTAAAAATCCATGCAGAGGTTTTGAAGGTACAGTCCGGACACGATCTGCGGAATGACGGACGGACGGACGGATGGACAGAAGGACAGACAGATGGACGGTGAGATTACTAAAAGGCTTCGGGGGCATAAAAAACTTTATCTGTACAGTGTAGCTGATGAGATGAGAAATCATTTTTTGTGGGGCTAGTAGGCTAAATGTAAAGATTACTTCGACATTATATGGAAATATGCATTCTGCATGGTAACTTCCAAACCATAAAACCTATATTCATAAAAGTTCCAATGTGCATTGCCCTTAGTGAGAGAACACACATTTTTGTTTTGAGGGCAAGTAGGTTAAAGGTAAAGGTCACAGTGACCTTATATGGAAATATGCATGTACAAAAAGGGTTTCTCCACTCACTAAGGGCAATGTACATATGAAGTTTTATAAATGTAGGTGTTATGGTTTGGAAGTTCTTGTGTAGAATGCATATCTCCATTGAAGGACACTGTGACCTTTAACTTTAACCTAGGCCAGTAGGTTAAATGTAATAGTCAAAATGACCTTATATGGAAATATGTATTTGCAACAAAAACTTCAAAAACATAACACCTACACTTGTAAATCTTCCTATGTGCTTTGCCCTTAGCGAGAGGAGATACCCTTCATTTCTAGGGGCCAGTAGGCAGAATGTTAAGATCAAAGTGACCTTATATTGAAATATAATCCCACAAAATAACATGAAAACCATCAGACATAAACTCATAATTCTTCATAGGTATATTGCCATTAGTGAGAGGAAAACCCCAGTTGCTTTGAGAACAAGTAGGTTAAAGGTGAAGGTCACAGTGACCTTATATGGAAATATGCATTCCACACAAAAACATCTAAACCGTACAACTTAAACTCATCAATCATCAGAGGAACATAGCCCTGAGTGATAGGAGAAACCGTAATGTTTTGGGGCAAGTAGGTTAAAGGCAAAGGTCACAGTGACCTTATATAGAAATATGCATTCTGCACAATAACTTCAAAACCATTATACCTACACTATCAAACTTAAGTAGTTTGCCCTTGGTGACTGGAGAAACCCTATTGTTTTGGGGGGCAAGAAGGTTAAAGGCAAAGGTCACGGTGACCTTATATTAAATTATGCATTCTGCACAATAACTTCAAAACCGTATGACCTAAACTCATAAATCTACATAGCCCTTAGTGGTAGGAGAAACTGTAATGTTTTGGGGCAATTCTGCACAATAACTTGCAAATAACATCAAAACCATGAGACATAAAGTCATAGAACTTGAAAAGATCATTGCCCTTGATGAGAGGTGAAACCCTATTGCTTTTGGGACAGGGAGGTTAAAGGTTAAGGCAAAGTGACCTTATATGCAAATATGCATTCCGCATAAGAACTTCCAAACAATAATACCTATATTCATAAAACTACATAGGTACTATGCCCTAAGTGACGGGAGAAACACTACTGTTTTCGGGGCAAGTAGGTTAATGGTAAATGTCACAGAGGCGTACGACCTAAATGTTACAGAGGCGTACGACCTAAAGTCTTAAATCTTTTAACATATGAATGTATATTTCCATTAGTGAGAGGAAAACCCATATTGTTTTGGGATTCTTTTGGGAGCAAGTAGGTTAAAGGAAAAGGTCACAATGACCTTATATGGAATAATGCATTCCACACGATAACATCAAAACCATCCAACTTAAACTCATCAATCATCAGAGGAACATAGCCCTTAGTGATATGAGAAACTTTAATGTTTTGGGACAAGTAGGTCAAAGGCAAAGGTCACAGTGGCCTTATATGGAATTATGCATTCTACAAAAAAACTTCAAAACCATAACACCTACACCAATAAAAGTTAAGTGTTTTGCCCTTAGTGAGAGGAGAAACCCTATTGTTTTGGGGGTAAGTATGTTTAAGCTAAAGATCACAGTGACCTTATAAGAAAATATGCATTCATCACAATAACTCAAAACCATAACATCTACACTCATAAAACTTCTTAGGTACACTGTCCTTAGTGAGAGGAATAAAACATATTGTTTTGGGGGCAAGTAGGTTCAAGGTAATTGTCAAAGAGGCACTATATGGAAACATGCATTCCGCAAAATAACTTCAAAGGTACATTGCACTTAGTGAGAGAAGAAATCCTATTGTTTTGGGGCAAGCAGGTTAAAAGTAAAGGTCACAGTGACCTTATATGAAAATATGCAATCCGGACAATAACATCAAAATCGTAAGACCTAAACTCATAAATCTCGATATGTATAATGAGATTAGTAAGAGGAGAAACCCTAGAGCAGTAGGTTAAACGTATAAGCTCACAGTGACTTTAAATGGAATTATGCATTCTGCACAATAACTTCAAAACCATATCACATACACTCACAAAACTTAAGTACTTCGCCCTTGGTGACAGGAGAAACCCTATTGTTTTGGGAGGAAGTAGGTTAAAGATAAAGGTCACAGTGACCTTATATGGAATTATGTATTCCACACAATAACATCAAAACCATACAACTTAAATTCAATAATCTTCAGAGGTACATAGCTGTTAGTGATAAGAGAAAACGTAATGTTTTAGGGCAGGTAGATTAAAAGCAAAGGTCACAGTGACCTTTTATAGAATTATGCATTCTGCACAATAACTTCAAAACCATAACACCTACACTCATCAGACTTAAGTACTTTGCCTTTGGTGACAGGAGAAACCCTATTGTTTTGTGGGGCAAAAATGTTAAAGGCAAAGGTGACAGCGACCTTATATTGAATTAAGCATTCTGCACAATAACTTCAAAACCGAATGACCCAAACTCATAAATCTTTACAGGTACATAGCGCTTAATGATAGGAGAAACCGTAATGTTTTGGGGCAAGTAGGTTAAAGGCAAAACTCACAGTGACCTTATATAGAACAAGAAATGTTTGTAAAACATATATGCCCCCCTTGAACAACCATGATAGAAATATTAATGCCAAGTTGTGAGTGCTAGCTGTTTTTGAGTTATGGAAGCCAAGCAATTTTTAGTGAGTCTTCACATATACATAGTGTCAGTGTGTGTGTGTGTGTGTAGTTCTAAGGTTTATAGTCCCTCCACCAACAAGCTCAATCATAGTGTATCATTGGCAGTTATCCTTATATATATGTAGGTCTTTCACATGGGTTGCTTAATTTGCATATTCTTCATCAAAATAATGTATCCCATATGTCAAAATTATTCAATAGTTGGAGTTTAAAGAGTGAAAATAAATCATAAGTGTATTTTTTTTTCATTAGAATCAAATTTAATCTTAATATTCATTCAATAAAGGGAGGTAATTTAAAAAATAATT
The DNA here is from genome assembly GCA_037043455.1 of Cyrtodaria siliqua. Taxonomy (NCBI): domain Eukaryota; kingdom Metazoa; phylum Mollusca; class Bivalvia; order Adapedonta; family Hiatellidae; genus Cyrtodaria; species Cyrtodaria siliqua. The sequence continues at coordinate 16,628 of JAWPHD010013679.1, read as the reverse complement.
TTAAATTAATATGGTCTTTAGGTTTAAAAATAGAAACATCACAACATACTTGTATATTAAAAACAATAGGCCCAAGAGGGCCTGTATCGTTCTACTGGATACACCCGGGGCGGGGTCCAAATTTGACCCCAGATTCACCATTTGAACAAACTTGGTAGAGGATCCAAAAGCTGATATTAAATAAAAATTTAAAAAAAAATAATTATAAAAAAATTAAAAATTAAAAAAAATTAAATTTAAAATAAAAAATAAAAAAAGATTTAAAAAATTGAATCCATAAGCCAAAATAGTTTTAAAAAATAACAAGCAATTTTTAGTGATTTTTTTTTAACAAGTTTTGTTACTATGGCAACCACATTTCTTATGCGAATCTACCTAAAAGGGGAGATGTATAACTACATGATGAGACAAACATTCTTGCCAAGTTTGGCATTTGTAGTGCCAGCTGTTCTTGAGTATCACGAAGACAAGCGATTTTTAGTGATTTTATACAAGTTTTGTTACCATGCCAACCACATTTCTTATGCGAATCTACCCAAAACGGGAGGTGCACAACTACACCATGACACAAACATTTCTGCCGAGTTTTGGGTTTGTAGTGCCAGCTGTTCTCGAGTAATCGTGAAGACAAGCGATTTTTAGTGATTTTTTACAACTTTTGTTACCATGCCAACCACATTTCTTATGCGAATCTACCCAAAAGGGGAGATGCACAACTAGACCATGCCACAAACATTCCTGCCGAGTTTCGAGTTTGTAGTTCAAGCTGTTTTTGAGTTAGCGCGAAGACAGGCGATTTTCAGTGTTTTTTTACATGTTTTGTTACCATGCCAACCACATTTCTTAAGCAAATCTACCCAAAAGGGGAGGTGCACAGCTACACCATGACACAAACATTCCTGCCAAGTTTCGAGTTTGTAGTGTCAGTCGTTCTTGAGTTATCACAAAGACAAAGTGGAACGACCGACAGACCGACATTTTTTTAATATGTTTTGTTACCCTGGCAACCACATTTCTTATGCGAATCTACCCAAAAGGGGAGGTGCACAACTACACCATGACACAAACATTCCTGGCAAGTTTCGAGTTTGTAGTGCCAGCTGTTTTTGAGTTCTCGCAAAGACAAGAAGATTATGGACCGACCGACAGCCTGTGCAAAGCCATATGCCCCCCTTCGGGTAGGGGGGCATAATAATGTATTCTACACAATAACATCAAAACCATACAACTTAAACTCATAAATCTTCAGAGGTACATAGCCCTTAGTGATAGGAGAAAAACGTAATGTTTTGGGGCAAGTAGGTTAAAGGCAAAGGTCACGGTGACCTAATATAGAATTATGCATTCTGCACAATAACTTCAAAACCATTACACCTCCACTCATCAAACTTTAGTACTTTGCCCTTGATGACAGGAGAAACCTAATTGTTTTGGGGGGCAAGAAGGTTCAAGGATAACTGTATGGAAACATGCATCCCACACAATAACTTCAAAACCACAACACCTACAGTCATAAAACTTATAAGGTATATTGCACTTAGTGAGAGGAGAAATTCTATTGTTTTTGGGCAAGCAGGTTAAAGGTATAGGTCACAGTGACCTTATATGGAATATGCATTACGCACAATAACATCAAAACCTTATGATCTAAACTCATAAATCTTCATATGTACTTTCATTGACTTTGGCGCGAGGAAAACCCAAATTCTTTTTGGGTCTACTGTGTTGAAGGTCACAGTGACCATGATATGTATAATAGTATTCTAAAAATGTTCTCTGAACCTTGCTCTTGATGACATGCAAAAGACTCTTGTCTTTTTAGGTCAGTAGCTTAAAGGTATCTTTATAGGTCAGTAGCTTAAAGGTAAAGGACACAGTGACCTTATATGGAAATATGTATTCCATAAAATAACATCAAAACCAAAGACCTAACCTCATATAACTTCATAAATTGAATTGAATTGGGTTTTAAGGCACACCAACACATGAAAGGTTATATGGTGGCTAACAGGCATGAACATATCAGGCTCAACCTCCATGTACATCGAGATAAAATATGGAAAATGGGCCTAGAACCTTCTCACCCTGAACTGCAGAGTTGCTGCAAATTCTATCGCAGAAACTCCATTTACGCTGGAGCCACGTTTATTGTTTTTCTGCCACTGCTGTTTTGATGTGAGCAAGATGGCACCTGAAACAATGCAGGGATCATGATGAAGACCTTTAATGACCATGACCAAAAAATGATAAAATGAACATGAATTTGGGGGTATTCTACCCCTCTGCCAACCCCTCCAAAGGGATCTACAGTGGCCCTATTCTTTGCCCCATGACGAATCGGGGCCCCCGGGAACCACACAGGGCAACTTCATAAATATATTGCCCTTGATGAGGAGAAATCATATTGTTTCTGGGGACAGTAGGTTAAAGGTAAAGGTCACAGTGACCATGCATGAGATTATGCATTCTGCACAATAACATCAAAACCATAAGACCTAAACTCATAAAACCTAATAAGTCCCTTGTCCTTGAATATGGGTGAAATCCTATTGTTTTGGGGTCAGTAGTTTCAGGTAAAGGTTGTAGTGACCTTTTATAAAAATATGCATTCCGCACAATAACTTCGAAGCATAAAACATTATACACTCATAAATCTTTATGGGTGCATTGACCTTGGTGAGGAAAAAATACATTATTTTTGGGTCCAGTAGGTTAAAGGTCAGTGACCTTATATGGAATTATGCATTCTGCACAATAACATAAACAAGAGGCCAAAGAGGGCCTGTAGACGCTCTACTGTGTAAAGATGTCATATTTAGCTTTTTCCTATATAAACTTTGGGTCGCCACGGCGGCCATTTTGATTATTATAAGAAAACAAAAAACACAAACTTAATAGACGTCAACCATTGTGATAAAGTTTTAACAAAATCCTTCAAAAGGTTTCAGAGAAGATTTCATATTTGACCTTTTCCTATACAACTCTATGTAAATCTTGGGTCACCATGGCAACCATTTGGATTATTCGATGATAACGAAAAACACAAATTTGATAGAGGCCAACCCAAGGAACATGTATATGATATTTCACTGGAATGGATTAAGTGGTTTCGGAGATGTCGTTTGAAATTTCCTTAAATTTGACATAGTTTTAGCCATGGTGGCCATGTTGGACAACTTTCGGCTGCGATAAACACAAAACTGAGGAGGACTATCCCAAAGATCATTGTGATTAAGTTTCATCAAAATCCTTCAATCTTTTTCAGAGAAGATGTCATTTTTAGCCTTTTCCTATATAACTCAATGTAAAATTTGGGTTGACGTGGTGGCCAATTTGATTATTCGACAATAACGAAAAACACAAACTTGACAGAGGTCAACCCAAGGAACATGTTTATGATATTTCACAAGAATGGAATAAGTGTTTTCGGAGGACATGTTTATTGAAATTTCTTTAAATTTGACCTAGTTTTAGACATGGTGGCCATCTTGGATGACTGGCGGCCGTGAAAAACACAAATCTGAGAGGGACTATCCCAAATATCATGGTGATTAAGTTTCTATCAAAATCCTTTAAGCGGTTTCAGAGAAAATGTCATTTTCAACCTTTTCCTATATAACTCTATGTAAACTTTGGGTCGTCGTGGTGGCCATTTTGATTATTCGACGATAACAAAAAACACAAACTTGATAGAGGCCAACCCGAGGAACATGTATATGATATTTCACAAGAATGGAATAGTGGTTTTGGAGATGTCGTTTGAAATTTCCTTAAATTTGACCTAGATTTAGCCATGGTGGCCATCTTGGATGACTGGCAGCTGCAAAAAACACAAATCTGACAGGAACTATCCCAAAGATCATTGTGATTTAAGTTTCATAAAATCCTTCAAGCGGTTTCAGAGAAGATGTCATTTTTAACATTTTCCTATATAACTCTTACGTAAACTTTGTGTTGCTGTGGTGGCCATTTTGATTATTCGACGATAACGAAAAACACAAACTTGATAGAGGCCAACCCAAGGAACATGTTTATGATATTTCACAAGAATGGCATTAGTGGTTTCGGAGATGTCGTTTGAAATTTCCTTAAATTTGACCTAATTTTAGCCATGGTGGCCATATTGTATGACTGCTGGCAGCGAGAAACACAAATCTGAGGGGGACTATCCTAAAGATCATTTAAATGAAGTTTCATCAAAATCCTTCAAGCGGTTTCAAAAAAGATGTCATTTTCAGCCTTTTCCTATATAACATTTGAGTCGCCGTGGTGGCCATTTTGATTATTCGACGATAACGAAAAACACAAACTTGATAAGAGGCCAACCCAAGCAACAAATTTGTGGTATTTCACAATAATGGAATAAGTGGTTTCGGAAAAGATGTCGTTGGAAATTTCCTTAAATTTGACCTAGTTTTAGCCATCTTGGATGACTGGCGGCCATGAAAAACAAATCTGAGAGGGGCCCTCCCAAGTAACACTGTGATGAAGTTTCATCAAAATCCTTCAAGCGGTTTCAGAGGAAATGTTGATTTTATAAAATTATTAACAGACAGATGGACAGACAGACGGACGGACGGACAATGGACGAAAAGTGATCGCAGTAGAGCTAAAAATGTAAGACCTAACCTCATAGAACTTCATAAGTATATTGCCCTTGATGAGAAGAGAAATCATATTGTTTCTGAGGGCAGTAGGTTAAAGGAAAAGGTCACAGTCACCTTGCATGAGATTATGCCTTCTGCACAATAACATCAAAACCATAAGACCTAAACTCATAAAACTTCATGAGAACATTGCCCTTGATGAGAGGAGAAACACTGTTCTTTTTGAGCCAGAAGGTTAAATGTAAAGATCACAGTGATCATATAGGGCAATATATATATCATCAGCCTGAACTCATAAATCTTTACAGGTATATTACTTAGTAAGAGGAAAAACACTATTGGTTTGAGGACAAGAAGGTTAAAGAAGGTTAAAGGTAAAGGTCACAGTGACCTGATATGGAAACGCACAATAACATCAAAACCATATGACCTAAACTCCTAAATCTTCATATGTACATTACCATTAGAAGACGAGAAACCCTAAAGTAAGTAGGTTAAAGGTATAAGGTCACAGTGACTTTAAATGGAATTATGCATTCTGCACAATAACTTCAAAACCATAACACTTACATTCATAAAACTTAAGTACTTTGCCCTTGGTGAAAAGAAACCCTATTGTTTTGGGAAGAAGTAGGTTAAAGATAAAGGTCACAGTGACCTTATATGGAATTATGTATTCCACACAATAACATCAAAACCGTACAACTTAAAACTCATAAATCTCTAGAGGTACATAGCTCTTAGTGATAGGAGAAACCGTAACATTTTAGAACAAATAGGTTAAAGGCAAAGGTCACAGTGACCTTATATAGAATAATGTATTCTACACAATAACATCAAAACCATACAACTTAAACTCATAAATCTTCAGAGGTACATAGCTCTTAGTGATACGAGAAAAACGTAATGTTTTGGGGCAAGTAGGTTAAAGGCAAAGGTCACAGTGACCTTATATAGAAGTATGCATTCTGCAGAATAACTTCAAAACCATAACACCTACACTCATCAAACGTAAGTACTTTGCCCTTGGTGACAGGAGAAACCCTCTTGTTTTTTTTTGGGGGGGGGGGGGGGGCAATTAAAGGCAAAGGTCACAGTCACCTTATATTGAATTAGGCATTCTGCACAATAACTTCAAAACTGTATGACCTAAACTCTAAATCTTCATATGTATATTACCGTTAGAAGACGAGAAACCCTAAAGTAAGTAGGTTAAAGGTATAAGGTCACAATGACTTTAAATGGAATTATGCATTCTGCACAATAACTTCAAAACCATTACACTTACATTCATAAAACTTAAGTACTTCATCCTTGGTGACAGGAGAAACCCTATTGTTTTGGGAAGAAGTAGGTTAAGATAAAGGTCACAGTGACCTTATATGGAATTATGTATTCCACAAAATAACATCGAAACCGTACAATTTTAACTCATAAATCTTCAAAGGTAGCCCTTAGTGATAGGAGAAACCGTAATGTTTTAGGGCAAGTAGGTTAAAGGCAAAGGTCACTGTGATCCTACATGAAAATATACATTTCACAAAATAACATCCAAACCGTTGGACCTAACCCATAAGACTTCACATTCACATCGCCCTTGATGAGAGGAGATATCATATTGTTTTTGGGCCAGTAGTTTTAAGGTAAAGGATACAGTGAATTATAAGGAAATACGCATTCCACACAATAACATCAAAAACTTAACATCTACATGCATAAAACTTCAAAGGTACATTGACTTTGGTAAGAGGAGAACCCAAATTGACCTTGGTGAGAGGAAAAAAACATTATTTTTAGGTCGAATAGGTTAATATAAAGTGACCTTATATGGCAATTTTCATTCCACACAATTACATCAAAAGTGTGACCTAAACTCATAAAACTTCGTAAGTGCATTGACCTTGATGAGAGAAGAAATATTTATTGTTTTGGGGTCAGTAGGTTAAAGGTAAAGGTCAAAGTGACCTTATATGGAAATATGCATGTACAAAAACGGTTTCACCACTCACTACATATGAAGTTTTATAAATGTAGGTGTTATGGTTTGCAAGTTATTGTGCAGAATGCATATCTCCATATAAGGACACTGTGACCTTTACCTTTAACTTAGGCCAGTAGGTTCAATGTAAAGGTCACAATGACCTTATATGGAAATATGTATTTTGACAATAATTTCATAAACATAACATCTATACCTATAAATCTTCAAATGTAAATTGCCCTTAGCAAGAGGTGATACACTCCATTTCTACGGGCCAGTAGGCTAAATGAATAGATCACAGTGAACTTATATGGAAATATGAATTCCGCAAAATAACTTCAAAACCATCAGACCTAAAATCATAAATCTTCATAGGTATATTGCCTTAAGTGAGAGGAAAAAAAACGTAGTTTAAAGGTGAGGGTCACAGTGACCTGATATGGAAATATTCATTTCGCACAATAACATCAAAACTGTAAAACATAAACTCATAAAACTTCATATGTACATTGCCCTTGATGAGAGGATATATTATTGTTTTTGGGGCCTGTAGTTTAAGGTAAAGGGTACAGTGAACTATAAGGAAATAAGCATTCCACACAATAACATCAAAACCTTAACACCTACATGCATAAAACTTCAAAGGTTCATTGACTTTGGCGAGAGGAAAACCCAAATTTGTTTTGGGTCTACTATGTTGAAGGTCACAGTGACCATGACATGTATCTTCAAAAAACTTTCTATGAACCTTGCCCTTGATGACAGGTGAAATACTCTTGTTTTTTGGGTCAGCAGGTTAATGGTAAAGGACACAGTGACCTTATATGAAAATATGCATTCAACAAAATAACACCAAAACCATAAGACCTAAACTCATGAAACTTCATAAGTGCCATGCCCTTGATGATGGGAGAAATTCTGTTGTTTTGGGGTCAGTAGTTAAAGGTAAAGGGTGTAGTAACCCTACATGGAAATATGCATTCTGCACAATAACTTCAAAGCATAAAACCTATATTTGTAAAACTTCATAGGTACATTGACCTTGGTGAGAGGAAAAAACATTATTTTTGGGTCCAGTAGGATAAAAGTTAACAGTGACCTTATATAGAATTCTGCATTCTGCACAATAACATAAATAACAGGTCAATGACCTTGAAGCTATTCTGGCAGGTTCTGAAAGCTAGATCAGCATTCCTGTAAAGTTTCATGAAAATCTGACGAGTAGTTCCAGAGTAGTTGTTACAAGTTTTTATATATAACTCTATGTAAACAAAGATGGCCGCTGGCAACCATGTTTAATGTCGAATCAAAATAAATTTCAACAAGGACCAACATCGTGTCATGCTGATTGTTTTAGAAAAAGTCCTATATCAATATCACTTATAGTTTTCAAGAAGTAGTCGCTAGGAATTTGTTTTTTAACAAGAGGTCAATGACCTTGAAGCTCTACTTGTATTTTGAAAATCTATTTTTAGCCATGGTGGCCATCTTGAAATTCCGGCTGACCTGAAATTTTGCTAGGATCAATTAGACATCAAGAGCAACATTCCTGTGAAGTTTCGTGAAAATTCATCAAGTAATTTCAGAGGAGTAGTCGCTACAAGTTTTTACTAAATTACTCTATGTAAACAAAGATGGCCACTGGCAGCCATGTTTAACGTCAAATCAAAACGATTTTCGACAAGGACCAACCTCATGTCGTGCTGATCATTTTAGAAAAAGTCCTATATCAATATCACATAAGAGTTTTCAAGAAGTAGTCGCTACAAACTTGTTTTTTAAAAATCTATTTTTAGATTTGGTGGCCATCTTTGATTTCACATCAACATGAATTTTTGCTGGGATCATTTAGACTTCATGGGCAACATTTCTGTAAAGTTTCATGAAAATCCATTCAGTAGTTTCAGACGAGTAGTCGCTACAAAAAAAAAAGTTGACGGACAGACAGACGGGCGGACGGACGACGCACCACGGCATAAGCTCTGCTGATCTCTGATCAGTAGCGCTAAAAATCTATATTTAGCCATGTCGGCCATCTTGAATTTCCGGCCGACCTGAAATTGTGTTAAGATCAACTAGACATCAAGAGCAAGTTCTGTTAAGTTTCATAAAAAATCCTTCAAGTAGGTTCAGAGGAGTAGTCGCTACAAGTATTTACTATATAACTCTATGTAAACAAAGATGGCCACTGGCAGCCATGTTTAATGTCAAATCAATATGATTTTCAACAAGGATCAATATCATGTCATGCTGATCAGTTTAGAAAAAGTTCAATATCAATATCACTTAGTTTTCAAGAAGTAGTCGCTACAAACTTGTCTTTTAAAAACCCATTTTTAGCCATGGCGCACATCTTGAATTTCCGGCCAACCTGAAATTTTGCTAGGATTAACTAGACACCAAGAGCAACATTCCGCTGAAGTTTCATGAAAATCCATCAAGTAGTTTCAGAGGAGTAGTCGAAACAAGTTTTTACTATATAACTCTTGGTAAACAAAGATGGCCGCGCAGCCATGTTTAACGTTGAACCAAAAGATTTTCAACAAGGACCAACAACGTGTCATGCAGATCATTTTAGAAAAAGTCCCATATCAATATCACTTATAGTTTTCAAGAAGTAGTCGCTACGAAATTGTTTTTTAAAAATCTATTTTTAGCCGTGGTGGCCATTCTGAATTTCAGGCTAACCTGAAAATTTGCTAGGATCAACTAGACATCAAACGCAACATTCTTGTGAAGTTTCATGAAAATCTGTCAAGTAGTTTCAGAGAAGTAGTCGCTACAAGTTTTTATTATGTAACTATATGTAAATAAAGATGGACACTGGCAGTCATGTTTAATGTCGAATCAAAATGATATTCGACAAGGACCAACATCATGTCATGCTGATCATTTTAGAAAAATTCCCATATCAATATTACTTATAGTTGTCAAGAAGTAGTCGCTACAAACTTGTTTTTTTTAAATCTTTTTTTAGCCGTGGCGGCCAGTTTGAATTTTCAGCCGACCTGAAATTTTGCCAGGATCAACCAGACAACAAGAGCAACATTCATGTGAAATTTCATGAAAATCCGTCAGGTAGTTTCAGAGGAGTAGTAGCTACAAGTTTTTACTATATAACTCTTGGTAAATAAAGATGGCCACCGGCAGTCATGTTTAATGTTGAATCAAAATGATTTTCGACAAGGACCAACATCATGTCATGCTGATCATTTTAGAAAAATTCCCATATCAATATTACTTATAGTTTTCAAGAAGTAGTCACTACAAACTTGTTTTTTAAAAACCTATTTTTAGCCATGGCGGCCATCTTGAATTTTCGGCCGACCTGAAATTTTGCTAGATCAACTAGAAATCAAGAGCAACATTCCTGTGAAATTTCATGAAAATCCATAGTTTCAGAGGAATAGTCGCTACAAGTTTTTACTATATAACTCTATGTAAACAAAGATGGCCGCTGGCAGCCATGTTTAATGTAGAATCAAAATTATATTCAACTTTCAATCTTTGATCAGTAGAGCTAAAAATGTAAGACCTCATATAACTTCATAAGTATAATTCCCTTGATGAGAGGAAAAATCATATTGTTTTTGGGGACAGTAGGATAAAGGTGAAGGTCACAATGATCTTGCATGAATTTATGGATTCTGCACAATAACATCAAAACCATAAGACCTAAACTCATAGAACTTCAATGGAACATTGCCCTTGATGAGAGGAGAAACCCTATTCTTTTTGGGCAAGAAGGTTAAATGTGAATGTCAAGGTGACCTTATATGGAAATATATGTATTCCACAAAATAACATCAAAACCATAAGACCTAAACTGATAAATCTTTACAGGTATATTACCCTCTCATAAATCTTTACAGGTTTATTACCCTTAATAAAGAGTAAAAACCCTATTGGTTTAGTGCAAGTAGGTTAGTTTAAACTTATTTATTTTACATCGATTGTAACGAAAGCTCTTTGAACTTATTTGAATCACTCTCGATGTCTTCCTGTGTAGAACCAGTACTAAGCATATGCAGATAAAGTATCTTACACAACGCAAATGGCAATGGCGGGGTTCGAATACACGAATTTTCGATCATGGGTCCACTGCTCTACCACTAGACCACAGCGCTGCACCATCAGACCTAAACTCTGTCCTTATCAGACGTAAACATTGCCCTTGATGAGAGGAGAAACCCCATTATTTTTGGGCCAGAAGGTTAAATGTAAAGGTCACAGTGACTTTAAATGGAAATATATGTATTCTGCACAATAACATCAAAACCATAAGACCTAAACTCATAGAACTTCATAAGAACATTGCCCTTAATGAGAGTAGAAACCCTGTTCTTTTTTGGCCAGAAGGTTAAATGTAAAGGGCACAGTGACCTTATATGGAAATATATGTATTCCACATAATAACCTCAAAAACATCAGACCTACGCTCATAAATCTTTACAGGTATATTGACTTTTGAATTGAATTGGGGTTTTAAGGCGCACCAACACATGAAAAGGTTATATGGCGCCTAAAAGACATGAACATGCCAGGCTCATCTTCCATGTACATCGAGATAAAATATGGAAAATGGGCCTAGAACCTTCTCACCCTGAACTGCAGAGTTGCTGCAAATTCTATCGTAGAAACTCCATTTACGCTGGAGCCACATTATTGTTTTTCTGCCACTGCTCTTTTGATGCGAGCGAGATAGCACCTGAAACTATGCAGGGATCATGATGAGGGATCATGATGAAGACCTTTAATGAACATGAACAAAAAATGATAAAATGAACATGAATTTGGGGGGATTCTACCCCTCTGCCTATCCCTCCAAAGGGATCTGCAGTGGCCCTATTCTTTGCCCCGTGACCAAACGGGGCCCCCGAGAACCACACGGGGCATATTGCCTTTAGTAAGAGGAAAAAAGGAAAAACCCTATTGGTTTTGGGACAAGTAGGTTAAAAGTAAAAGGCACAGTGACCTGATATGGAAACAGTAGGTTAAAGGCAAAGGTCACAGTGAGCTTATATGGAATTATGCATTCTGTACAATAACTTCAAAACCGTAGCACCTACACTCATAAAATTTAAGTGCTTTGCCCTTTGTGACAGGAGAAACCCTATTGTTTTTTTGGGCAAGTAGGCCAAAGGTAAATTTCACAGTGATCTTATATATAAATTTACAGCAAAATAACATCAAAACCGTAAGACTTACTGTCATAAAAGTTCATATGTACATTAAACTTGATTAGAGGAGAAATCCTGTTATTTTTGGGGCCACTATGTTAAAGATAAAGGTCACAGTGACCTTATATGGAATTATGCATTCAGCACAAGCACATAAAACCCATAAGACCTAACCTCATAAATCCGTATAAGTATATTTCCCTTAGTAAGAGGAAAAAACCTATTGGGTTTTGGCAAGTAGGTTAAAAGTAAAAAAAGAGTATGATAATGGACCTTTGGAAACAGCCGAGCACGACACATACGAAATATTGCAGTCCCGGTTTGATTGAGACTGTTCATGAGCGGTAGAGGTCACAGTGACCATCAGGAAACAGGTATTCCGCACAATAAAATCAAAAAATTAAGACCTAAACTCATAAAAGTTCATATGTACATTGCCATTGATGAGAGGAGAAATCTTATTGTTTTTGGGAGAGTAGGTTAAAGGTAAAGGTCACAATAACATCAAAACCACAAGACCTAGACTCATACAACTTCAAAAGATCATTGTCTTTGATGAGAGGAGAAACCCTGTTCTTTTTGGGCCAAAAGGTTAAATGTAAAGGTCACAGTGACCTTATATGGAGATATATGTATTCCGCACAATAACATCAAAACCATAAGACCTAAACTCATAAATCTTTACAGGTATATTGCCCTTAGTATGAGGAAAAATCCTGTTAGTTTGGGAACAAGAAGGTCAAACGTAAAGGTCACAGGGACCCGATATGGAAACAGGCATTCCGTACAATAATATCAAAACCATCAGACCAAAACTCATAAAACTTCATCCATGCATTGCCCTTTCATGATAGGAGAAACCTTATCGTTCTTGGGGCCAGTCAGTTAAATGTAAAGTGACCTTATAAACCATCGTTAAACTTACAAAGTACATAGCCCTTAGTGAGAGGAGAGACACTCTTGTTTTGGGGCAGTAGTCAAAATGTAAAAATCAAATGTGACCTTATATGAAACAAGAGCTGTCGGAGAACAGCGCAGCTCGACTATTCGATTTTTCAGAGAATAATAAATTGATAGCTAGTATATACCATCAGAAAACAAGGCTACAACAATGTGGGGTGGGGTTAACTATGTGTAAGAATTGACCAAAACTACACAGAAATATGTAAAAAAAAAAAATAAAAAAAAAATCGAGTTTTGAGTGGGGTGAGAGGCGGGGATGGGAGAGAGGCGGGGGTGGATGGTGGGGGGAGTGGGGGTGGTGAGGGCAACATATATGTGTAAGAAGCTATGTAATAATTCACCAAAACAACACAAAATATGAAAAATAAAATAAAATTGAAAATCGAGTTTGAGTGGGGATGGGGTAGAGGCGGGGGGTGGGGAGGGCAAGATATATGTGGTAAGAAGCTATGTAAGTATTGACCAAAACAACACAGAAATATGGTAAAACAAAATAAAATAAAATTTAAAAAAAAGAAGAAAAAAAAGAAAGTTTCGAGTGTGTGTGTGGGGGGGGTGGGTGTGTGTGGGGGTGTGTGTGTGGGGGGGGGGGGGTGGGGGGTGGGGGTGGAGGGGCAACATATATGTGTAAGAAGCTATGTGTAAGAAGCTATGTGTAAGACATTACCAAAACAACACAGATATATGTAAAAACAAGAGGCGTGTGGGGGGGGGGGGGGGGGGGGGGGGGGGCAAATATATGTGTAAGTAGCTATGTGTAAGAAATTACCAAAACAACACAGATATATGTAAAAACAAGAGGCGTGTGGTGGCGGGGGGGAGGGGGCAACATATATGTGTAAGAAGCTATGTGTAAGAAATTACCAAAACACAGATATATGTAAAAACAAGAGGCCCAAGAGGGCCTGTGGGCGCTCTACTGGCTAACATGGCTCTTATAATATCAATGAAGCGAGTGACTGCTATTTATGTTTTCTTAAAAGTTTCCAGCAAAAAACAGTTTTTTAACTAAATCAAGGGCCATATCTAAAGAATCTGGTAATGTTTGGTAACAATCAGATGAAAAATGAAGCCTACCGTATTAACGAGGCAAAATATAGCATTTTTAACTAAATCAAGACCCATAACTCCTCTGTGACTGGTTTTCGAAATTGTCCGTGCTTTCATTGATATTAACAATCTGTGCAAGTTTGTAAAGATCAAATAATAAATGAAGGTCCTAGAGTGTTCACAAGGCTTAATATGGCATTTTTCAGCAAAACAAGGGCCTAACTCGATCTTGCTGGTTTTTGAACTTGTTCGAGCTTTCATTGATATAAAGACACTGGCAAAGTTAAGTTAAGATCAAATAATAAATGAAGGTGCTAGAGTGTTCACAAGGCAGAAAATGCCATTTTTCAGGAAAAAAAAGGGCCATAACTCTGGTGTTACTGACCCAATTCAGCTGATTTTCGAACTTGTTCAAGCTATAATTGGTATTAACAATCTATGCAAGTTTGGTAACGAACAAATAATAAATGAAGTTGCTAGAGCGTTCACAAGGCAGAAAATAGAAATTTTCAGAAAAAACAAGGGCCATAACTCCGGTGAAATTATTCCGATCTGGCTGGTTTTCGAACTTGTCCGAGCTTTCATTGATATTTACAATCTGTGCAAGTTTGGTAAAGATCAAATAATAAATGAAGGTCCTAGAGTGTTCACAAGGCAGAAAATGCTATTTTTCAGAAAATCAAGGGCCATAACTCTAATGTTACTGATCCAATTCAGCTGTTTTTCGAACTTGTTCAAGCTATAATTGGTATTAACAATCTGTGCAAGTTTGGTAACCATCAAATAATAAATGAAGGTGCTAGAGCGTTCACAAGGCAGAAAATAGCACGGGGTGCGGGGGAGGGTTGCAACATATATGTGTAAGAATTGACTAAAACAACACAGAAATATGAAAAAAAATAAAAAAGTGTGGTAAGGAGTGGGGGCGGGGGGTGGTGGGAGGAGGAGGGAGCCCATGCCCCAATATGGGTGAAGTAATAAGATGCATAATGCTTTAACAAATCCCAAACCAAAATTATAGATATATATATGCTTACATGCAAACCTAGATCTGCCTTTATTTCACATTTTATGGGCCACCACAATTTGGGTTCCATGGAGCCCACAATTTGCAGAAGACAAAATTACTTATCCAACCCTTTACAACATACTATAAGGAAACCAATTCTAAAAAATTTAGTTCAGCTAGGACAAGAAATGTAAGAGATATAGACCTGTAAACACAGCTTACACGCAAAATTTGATGTGAAACAGACATATTTTCAGAATTTGGTACCCATGGGAGCCCAGGGGTTACAGGAACCAAAATTACTTAAGCAGCCCTTACAATAATGCTATAAGGAAGCTAATGGCCAAATATGGTTGTGCTAGGCTAAGAATTGTAAGAGATATAGACTTGTAAACACAGCTTACACGCAAAATTTGATGTGAAATGGGGCACATTTTATGGGCTATCATAATTTGGGTTTCATGGGAGCCCATGGGTTACAAGAACCAAAATTGCTTATGCAGCCCTTAAGATAATGCTATAAGGAAGCCCATGAACAAATTTGGTTGTGCTAGGATAAGAAATGTAAGAGATATAGACTTGTAAACACAGCTTACACGCAAACCTTGATGTGGGACGCCGACGCCAACGCAGACGCCGACGTGATTACATAAGCTCTCTTATTCCTCGAATAGTCGAGCTAAAAATGCATTATGAAAAATAATTTCAAAACCAGAAGGCCTAAACTCATAAATCTTCAAAGGTAAATTGCCATTAGTGAGAGGAAAACCCTAGTTGTTTTGGAAGGAAGTAGGTTAAAGGTGAAGTGAAGGTCACAGCGACTTTATATGAAAATATGCATTCTGCAAAAAGAACTTCAAAACATAAAACCTACACCCCGAAAACTTCATAGGTACATTGACCTTGGTGAGAGGAAAAAGCATTCTTTTTGGGTCCAGTCGGTTAAAGGTCAAAGTGACCTTTTATGGAAATATTCATTCCACACAATAACATCAAAACTCATAAAACTTTAAATGTACATTGGCCTTGAAGAGAGAAAAAATAAGATTTGGGGTCAGTAAGTCAAAGGTAAAAGTCACAGTGACCTATGAAATTAAGCATTCTGCACAATAACTTGCAAATAACATCTAAACCGTGAGACATAAACTCATAGAACTTCAAAAGATCATTGCCCTTGCTCAAAAAAACTATTCCTTTTGGGGCAGGGAGCATTCCGCATATTAGCTTCCAAACAATAACACATACACTCATAAAACTTAAATACTTTAATACTTCATATTGTTTTTGGGGACAGTAGGTTAAAGGTAAAGGTCACAGTGACCATATAGGAAATCTGCATTTGCACAATAACTTCAAAAACATAACACATACGCTTATAAATCTTCATATGTACGTTGCCCTTAGCTAGAGGAGAAATCCTATTTTCTTGGGGCCAGTATGCTGAATGTAAAGATCACAGTGACCTCTTTTTATAGCACAGTGGCGTTGATTGTGCAGTGTGGTGGCAGTAAAACGTTTCCCCGTGCTTGCAAGCAGTACTGTTATTCATTCGATCTTTGGAGATCGCTGAGCCCTATACTTATATTTAGTGATAGGTGGTGCATTTTCAATTTCTTTTGTTTTCTTACTTAATTTCCGATTCGGTGGTTCCACTACTCCGGCCGATGAAAGGCTCTGGGTATTGTTTAACCACTCATAGGATATGTTGTCTGCTTTTTAATTTAGTCTTTTGTCTGTTACTTGTGATAGGCAGGCTTCATAACCCCTGCTCCCAACTAAATTCCTTTTTGTTTATTTCGCTCTTCGGGGCATACAATTTTATTAGATCCTGGTACCAT